>VUQK01031011.1:19737-30280 GCA_015106715.1 Bujurquina vittata
GGGGGATGGTGCGAAGGGGCGGGGACGAGGCGAGAGGGGGCGGGTGGGGGAGCTTCATACTTGTGATCAGCTAAACTCAGCACAGAGACCGTGGTTAAAGCAGAGAAAAGTTAACCACTGTTTCTTTTGTTTAAAAAAGAGACTATGCTGTGAAGTTGATACAGTTGCTTCACGCCTCTCTGTAATGTGTGGAGAAGCTGCATTCATTGATAAGAGATTTTGATATTTAAGACATTTTTTGTTACTGACATTACATATGAAATACTTTTTAAATCAGTTTGAACAGCTGTCTTGCGTGAGAGCTATTGTCTCTGTGCTGTGGAGTATGACCATTGATTGTTATTTATAGGGCTGGAAAAGAAATAGCGGGAGGGCAGGGTGGGGGCACTGGAGATGTGTTGATCATTTTCCATTGCGATGGAGATGTTTAAAAGTGTTGCAGGACTCATATTAGGGACAAAAGTTACTGTCATCTCATGGGTCCTGCTAGATGAGTGTCTACTCTGTGTGGTTCACTGGACAATTTTGCTACAAAGGTTCAAATTTACGATATTGCACCTAGCTTTGAATGTCATATTTCACAAGCTAGATATAATAACACTCCTCTTCTCGTAGGTCTCTCAGTCTATCTTTTATACAGACATTTTTGCCATTATCAAGATTAATATTTTGTTTTGATTCAGTTGTCTTGACTTTCAGTGTTTGCCATATGCTTCACTGAAAATAATGTGTGATTGTGCTGGTATTGATAATTAATTATGAGATATCTAATGTATCATATTCTGAATGGTGTGGGCAGTTTTCTTTTTTGTTTGTTTTTTGGTTTAAGGTGGTTTACTATTGTCTTTGTTACCAATGTGCATTGCAATTTTATACTTTGAGTAGAGGTTGGACTATGTAATCATCCAGTGTATCTAACAATACATGACGCATGGTGCCTTTGGGGCCTTTTCCCCCCAGAAAAGTCATTAAACGTGTTTGTAAATTTGTTTTGTCTATGGTGATTCTTTCATTGTCACTGTGGCCTTGCACAAAGGTTCTGGATTTGAACCTGCCCTGCAGATGGGGCCTTTCCATGTGACTTTTATATTTGCCTGTGACTGTGTGGGTTTCCTCCTCTCAGAGTCCAAAAGCATGCTTTGACTTGCAGCTTGTCTCGGGCGTACCCTTCTGTTTGACCTCTGACAGCTGGGATAAGCTGGATGGATAATTTTTTTTTAACCCAAGATTACAACAGAATATTGAACCAACACTGTTGCTATAAGATCTATTATGAAAAAGGCAAAGTCTGCTCACTGATGTGCTCTTAATTTTGCATAATTGCTGTGACTTGTTCTTGGTCCAAAAAAAGAAATCAGTGGAGAAGATACCAATTCAATTTCCCTTTTTTTTTGTGCTATAAAGATTTTCTTTGTTGGTACAGCACCTGTTCCATATCTATCGCCCATTATTTTATCTGACCCAGAAAAGGCCACAAGCTACTGTTCTCATAGTGCCGATCCCAAGCCAGATAAATGGGGAGGGTTGAATCAGGAAGGGCATCCAGTGTAAAATCTTTGCCAAATCAAACATATGGATCATAGGGAATGAGTTTTCCACACGGGAGCAGCTGGGGACACCAACTTTGGTGCTGTTGGCCAGGAGGGTGGTGGTGGAAACGGTGCTAGTGTTGGCCAAAGACAAAGGAAAGGGAGAGGAGGAGGGCGTGTTCCAAAGCCCGAAGGAAAGCCAGGAGTGTGGAGGTGAGAATATCGTCTTTATGACTGGGAAAGGAAGAGAGCTGGCTGCTATGATGGAGAGTACAGTGCCATTTTTAAAAAAAGTAATTGACACCTTCCTGATTTCTTAGGTTCTTGCATATTTGTCACAGTTAAATGATCATCAAACAAATTTTAATATTAGACAAAGATAACCCAAGTAAATACAAAATACAGTTTTAAATGATGGTTTTATTCATTAAGGGAAAAAAAAGATATCAAAATCGAACTGATGCTATGTTGCAAAGTAATCCCCCACTCCATTCATTGTGATTAACCACATTTTTTGAGTTCAATTTCACCAACCACACCCAGGCCTGATTACTGCCAGACCTGTTGAATCAAGAAATCATGTAAATACAATCTGTCTGACAGGTGATTGTGGATTTTGCTAAAAGAATGGAAATGGCTGTGCTGCATGCATATTTCAAGAAGATGGAGAACCATAGGATGATGCATACGCATGGAGGAAGGTGGACTACATCTTATGCAGAAGGTGCAACCTGAAAGAGACAGGTGACTGCTAGGTGGTGTCAGTGGAGACTTTAGTTAGGCTGCATTGGGTGGCAGTCTGTTGGATGACTTTGGAAATCAAGAAGAGGAAGCGAGTGAAGGCAGAGGTAAGCATGGTGCAAGCTGAAAAAGGAAAAACACTGTGCAGAGTTCAGGGAGGAGTTGAGACAGGCTCTGGGAGTAGGGAGGAGTTATCAGATGACAAGGAAAGTGTAGCTGAAGTGGTGTTTGGTGTATCCTCTGGACAGGTGATGGAATGAGGAAGTACTGGGAAATATTCAAAGGAAGAGGTTAGTAAAGAAAAAGTGGAAAAGACAGGGAGATGAAGACAGTAGACTGGAGTACTGAGAGGCTACGTGTGTGACAAAGAGAGGTGGAAAAGGCTTATAGTGAGTTGTGTGTAAGGCTGGACACTAACGAAGGAGAAAAGGATTTGTAAAGGACATGCAGTTGATTAGGGTGATTAAGGACAGAAACTGAAATGGACTAAGAGTGAAGAGAGTGCTGAGAAGATGGAAGGAGTACTTTGAGGAGCTGATGAATGAAGAAAATGCAGGAGTGGGGAGGCTGGATGGAGGACAGTAAATCAGGAAGCACAGATGATTAGTTAGGAGGAAGTGAGAGAAGCTACAGTATGAAGAGGCTGAAGAGTGGAAAGGTGGTTGCTCAAGATGACATACCTGGATAGAGGGCCGTGGACCTGGAGAGTGAGAGGGTCTCTGAAGAATGGAGAAGTGTAGTGGTAAGGATTTTCAAGAATAAGGGTGATGTGCAGAAGTGTAGCAAATACAGAGGGATAAAGTTAATAACATGAAGCTATGGGAAAGAGTTGCTGAAGATGGGTAAAGAAGAGAGGTGATGACCAGTGAGCAGCAGATGAAGACGTCTAGAGAAGGTCAGAAGGACTTTCACTGTATCTTTGTGGATCTAATAAAAGCATATGATAGGAACCATGGTACTGCATGAGGAAGTCAGCAGTGACAGATAAGTATGTGAGGGTGATGCAAGACAGGATCAGGACAGTAAGACAGTTGTGAGGTGAGCGGTAGGGATGACAGATAGGTTCAAGGTGGGGGTTGGATTACGTCAGTGATCAGCTCTGAGCCCCTTACTTTTGAAAGACGTTATTCCTGTGGAATAATAATACGATGTCAGAGATTTCAGTAACCTGAAATCAGAATTACTCTCTGTGTACTTGACTTATTTCATTTATCACTCATAATTACTGGTTAATATAGACACAAAAAAAGCCTATACTAAACTTATTACTGTATCAATGCATTTATCCCTTAAAAATATTTTTTTATTTGACATAATACCTACACACATTTTGTCTTCTTACTACTTCTAATCTCCGCACGTCTTCCACCGAGTCCATCGTGTTTGGCTAAAATAACTTCACTTCCCATAATTAAGCGCGGCCGAGGCGGAATCAGTCCGGAAACAGAGTCTTCAAAATAAAACTTTGCAATGAATAATTGTTGAGCATATTTAAAATTAAATCAATTAAAGAAAAAAAATTACAGTAACATTTACCTCATTTTTAAACATGTTCTGCACGGGTTGCTAAAAAAAAAAAAGTAATACCGGGGTTCCGGTTTTAATTTGAGAGAAAAAATAAATAAAACCGGAAGGTCAAGACTTTACACAGAAAGGGAAACCACGCAGCAACGGAAACCTCTGAATGCGACTAAAGTCGGCTGTCTGAGATGCCGACCGAGCGGTAATGTGCTTTCTTCATAATTATTAACTAGGATTACAGCGACAGGAAGCTAGCAGGGCAGCAGGACGTATTTTGGGTGCAAAGCCAAATTTACGACACAGTTGTGCATGATCAACCCCGTTAACTCCAGCTGACGTCAACAGGCTCTCGAGGTGAGTTAAATCAATGAGTAAAGCATAGCCTGTAAAAAAACGGTGTTGTGCCAAAAAGTGATCGTCTGCAAAAGGTGATTTCCGGTATTTGTCATAAAAGGATTACCGGCATTTAAACTGCAGTAAATGACTTGTTGGCCTATATTCTGTCCAACATATGTCATGTATATCTGTCATGAATTATATCAAGCCATTTTGAGCCGGAAACACAGTCCTGTCACCAGGAGGAAGCTGCGATCAGTTTTTTTGGCAAAGTCACTTTTATATACCTTTTTATTTATCCGTCAAAAGCCATTGGCATGAAAAATATTTTTTCAAGTCAGAAAGGCAACTAAGTTAACAACCAAGTTAACAACCATCAGGTAAACACGGTTACCTGGTTAACACTTATATGGTTATATGGTTAACACATATAAGATACATAATATCGAAGTGTCCACTAATGAAGTACTCCAGGTGTAGCAGTACTGAGCTCACCCTGCTTTTCTTGCCATGACTCCGGCAATAACCTGCATTTCTTACCTTAATCTGCATGATGAAGGATTTGGGCACATTTCAGTTTCAGTAGAGCCAATTAGCCTGGCTACAATATGTAATTACTATGTTTTTACTGCTTTGTGAATGATCTTTAAATGGCAGGGGCATTGTTATTTTATTTATGCTGTAAGCTTCTACCACTTTTTGTCTGTTCAGAAGCATTGCTGCCTCTGACCCTCTAGTTCTTTTCACTGCATTGCTGCTTCCCCCTTTTCTCTCCAGCTATGTCAGCATTGTGTTTAGAGGCCAGTTGTGCTCCGACTTTGTCTCCTTTAAAAAGAAAACGAAAAAATCTGCAAAATGTGCCTACCATGTGACATACTAGGTCAGCTTTTAATCATGTGTTTTGACCTATAAGATAGATTTATGGATGATGGTGCAGAAAAAAACACGGAAATGCTACATAGAGAAAAAAATGCAATGCACAGTCACAAACAGATTTGCCCAGTTTGCTGATATCTAATAATATATCACTAATTGAATGTTTAAATTTGTTCACATTGTTGTTAGTAACAATTTTGCTGAACCTTCCAGTCAGGCTGCAGTGTGCTGCGTTTGCAATTTTTGTGCTTATTGTGCAGTTTTTAATTTTTTTTGTTGCCACTTTAACCATTATTACTTATGTAATATGAATTCATATCTGTGTATTTCCCCACTTTTATCTATCTGCCAGGTTGGGTGTCCTTATTGCTCCCATTTTATTACAGTGCATACGTGTATGTATAGAGTTCAACACACCCACATGTGCCGGCTAACAATAACCACAGTGAAGCTCAGGCAACATCTAACAGTTGTTTTTATGTGACACATTAGGATCCGTCCCAGTCACCTCACCTGAGCCGACACTCCCGATTTGAAACGCTGATCTGCCAGCATGGCTAACTCAGAGTCCATCGGTGTGCGGGTCTTCTCTCTGAACTGCTGGTCAGTGGCTGTGGTTTGTAGAGACTCTAATACATTGTTGTGATGCACCCATTAAAAAAAAGTCATACTTCATGTTCTTTATTTTTGCAGGGGGATCCGATATCTAAGCAAATACTGTCCTGAGCGATATGCCATGATTGGAGAAATGTTGTCTAGGGAAGAGCATGATATTGTCTTACTGCAAGAGGTAGGTCGAAGCAATTTTACACAACTGTTAGGCTGCAAAATCACTGATAAAGTTAAAATGTGCATGACCTGATGAAGTTTTTCATGTCATGCGCAGTTTAAATTTGAAAGTTGGGTTCATCATTTGTTAGACAATGACAATTTTGGTAATTTAAATTGGATTTTAAATATAACAATCAAGTCTTTGACATGATTGAAGTGCAGAAAAAACTCCACTGACTTCACTAAAGAGGTCCCCAAACTTGGTCTGAATCCAGATGAAACCAAAGTGTCCTTTAATGTGGAGGAAGTGGAAAGTAAAGCTCTTGGTTTCTTCAAAGAGATAGCTCCTTGCCACTGGTACAGTTATGTGGATGACACCTGGGTCAAGATCCAACCTAAGAAGTAGAAGCCTTCACTGAGCACATCAACTCAGTGGATTAAAACATATTCACCAGGAAGGACGCTTTGCCATCCCCTATGTATTAGGTTTGGCAGAGAAACCTAGGAGAATTTTTTCCAAGCATGACATCCCAGTCTACTTCAGACTGAGCCACACACTAAGACCTCTGCATTGGGAAAATCAAATTGCCACTCCGCAAACGCATGGCATAACATATTAGAGCCACCTTGACAGGACAAGACTCAGTTGTACTTCTGCACCTAAAGGATGAAGGATGCCAGTGTTCACATTTTGGACCCCTAGACCTGTGTTGGGGACGTAACAAAGACGGATGGTTTGAAAGAGGAGTAAAAGAGGCCATCTATGATCACTGTAAAGGAGCATCATTAAATAGAGATGGTGGCTTACCACACCAGCTGTCAGCACCTGCCGTCTTGAGAACATCGACCCTCACTCACACCTTACTTCAGGTGACCTTAATAGGTCACATGATAGGGTACAGCAAGGTGTCACAGTGGTTTTGCCAAACACCCCTGGGGGTAATGACCCATGCCATGTGATGATGCGCATGATCAATAGTGGGTCAATGATCACCTCCAAAAGGGACAACACCCACTAGGGTTTAAGTACCTGGGCCTCTCCACCTTTTGGTTTAAGAACTGAAGAAGCCTCTTGGACGAGAGGTGGACCATCTTCAAAAATGTAAAGAAGTCCAGTCACTCTTTTCAAGCTCTTAAAACTTAATTCTAATGGTTTAACAAAAGTTTTGCATTAACTGTTCAGTAATTACATTAGTTTTTCCCATTTCAGAGCCATCATCAAATGCTATTTTTACTGCCTTGAGCTCCTCTGCCAGGTCTTTAGAGCAGCCGCCTTCAGTTGCTGATTGTTTGTGGGTTCTGCAGATAGTTTTGTCTTTAATAGCTGAAAAGCATGTTCTGTTGTGCTGTGATCAGGGAACAGATTGGGCAATTGATGAATATCTTATTTCTTTGTCTTGAGAAACTCTTGGATTGCTTTTGCAGGATGCTTTGTGTCATTACCCTCTTGCACTGTGAAGTGCTGTCTGATCAATATTGCAGCATGGGGCTGAATCTGAGCTCTGTATACTTAAGAATTCATACACGCCCATGCCCTAACATTGCCTCCACCGTGTTTGACGGAGGATGTGGTGTGCTTCTTCCTTCTCCAAACTTTTCTCTTCCCATAATTGTGGTACAAGTTAATCTTGGTCTCATCTGTCCAAAGATGTTTTTCCCCCCGGAACTGTTCAGGCTCTTTTTTCATGGCAAAGTCTATTCAGATGTTCTTGTTCTTGAGTGTAACCAAGAACACCTTACTCACACATCCTTCTAAACCCTCTGTATTGCCATTCATGAACACATCTTTCAATTTTAGACCTTGACAATGACACACCCGCCTCCTCAAGTGTGTTCTTGACTTTGCTAAATGTTGTGAATGGGTTTTTATTAATCAAACAACTGTGCGATCATCCACCTTACGTGTCTCCTGTGGGTTTCTGGGCCTTTTCCTGTCACTGAGTTAGCCAGGGCTTTCCTTCTTCTTTTTTTTTTTCTTTTTTTTTAATCGTACCAAGTTGTTGATTTAGCCACCGGTTAAATTTTTTGCTGTCTTTCTCATAGGTTTGTAATGGTTACACCTTAATGATGGCCTCCTTCACTTGCAACATCTTTTTGAGAGTTCCAGTGAAAAGATACCAAATGTAATGCCAACTCTTGGTATCTACTCCAGATCTTTTATCAGCTCAATTCGTCATGAAATAACAAGGAACGTGCCTCAACTGGCCATGAAACAGCTTGCCAGTCAATTGCCCAATTAATTTAAAGTCTCTGTAAATGGGGGACTATGCATATAAATGGCTCTAATTATTAAACAGTTCATGCAGTACTTTAGTTAAACCCCTTGAATTGAAGCTGAAAGTCTGCACTTCAATCACATCTGGATTGTTTGAATTAAAATTGCAAAGAATGTGCCCAGCAGTTTATGGGCCCAACTGTTTATTCTGCAATCAAAGCACTTTTACTGTTAAGTCATAAATTAATATTGCAACATGGATAAATAATATTAAGTGCTATTCAACTTTTTGAGTGACATGCAGATGTTTTTATAGGTGTGGAGTGAGAAAGACTATCTCTACTTGAAAAAGAAACTTGCCTCCTGCCATCCTCACTCCCATTACTTCAAAAGGTAATGCTGTGCTTGCAGAAGTTAACTGAACCCATAAGGGGTTAATTTTTTTTCTGCTTAATTCGTTCTTGACCTTCATACCAAAGAATAAGACTGTGATTAAGCTAACCTTCCTAATCCCCGCTGCAGCTCACAAAAATGTCAACTCTAGATAAGTTCTCACATCCCCTGCAGATAACTCTTGTTTATACTTGGAGTAAAACAACATGGAAACCAAGTAAATGAGTCATTAATTACAATTTTTGCTCATGGCTTTCTTTTGCAGTGGAGTCATAGGCAGTGGACTGGCCATTTTCTCCAAGCACAGAATCCATGATACCTTTATTTATTGCTACTCACTGAACGGTTATCCTTACATGGTAAGTGTGAAGAGCTGGAGACACAGATAACAGTGTCTTGTACTGGTATGGAGGAGGTATTTTGGTCTTTTACATTAAGAGGTGAAAAACTGCATTGATGAAAAGCTGCTGTAAAAGTTGCAGCTTTGAAATGACCCAAAGACAAACGCTACAGTATGTTAACAGTAGAAAAAATACCCGTTTATGCCTAAAGCCTTTCATTCTATCAAATATACTGTGAAATTAGCATGGATCTATGTATATATGGGGAGAAGTTTTGAGTAGACCTTTGAGGAGTAGCTGATTTTTAACTGCTGTATATGTGTATTTGTTGAAAATTCCTTTTTTGTGATGAGTAATTTGAGTTATTCTCCTTTTGCTAATACCCAGTGTGAGAAAATATAACTTTGAGGAATGAATAAAACAGTAGTAGGAACTGAAATTTTTGATATTACTAATACTGAACTAAAAATTGTTTCTTCTGAGTGTAGTTCAGTGTGTGTACCTAATAACTAAATTCTCAAGCAAGGCCCTGGTAGCGCAACATTAGTAATACCATTTTTTCCCCTTGCATTTTCTTAGTGTAAAAATCCTTGCTCCTCAAATCGACTTTTGTCTCCCCTGTTTATCCACGTTTGATGTTTTCCCTCTTCTTTAGGTTCACCATGGAGACTGGTTTGGTGGTAAAGCTGTTGGGCTGGCTGTCCTTGGCCTCGGCAGCCTGACTGTAAACGTCTATGTCACTCATGTAAGGTTTCATAGCATCAGTTTTCAGCCCCACCTTCACATGATATTCTGTTATTGATCAGTGTGCTGTTGTCCTTATATCCTGATTTTAGCTGCATGCAGAGTACTGCAGAGAGAAGGACTCTTATCTACCTCACAGAATAGTTCAAGCCTGGGAGCTGCAGCAGTTCATTCGGTAGTGTGTCTTTGCTTGAATATTAGCCACATATTTTTTAATACTGGTTTACATCTTTACTGAAATGTTAAGCACTATTACGTTGTTATTTTTTTTTTTAATTTGCAGAATATAATAACTAATGTGTGGTTTTTCTGTGCCTCTTAGCCACACCTCTGCTGGAGCAGATGTGGTTATTGTTGGTGGCGATCTCAACATGCATCCTGAGGACCTCGGGAACAAACTACTGAGGGCTTACACTGGACTGCAAGACTCTTATGTAGATACGGCTAAATTTGATGTATGTATTGACAAGAAAGCTACACAGTACAAGTATTAATCTGTGCACAGGCAGTGCAGTATTTAGATTAAATACCTGTTTTATTCTCATAGTTTTAGCCATATTTGCGTTGGTTCCATTTGGCCATTTAGTGCATTTACCCCACTAAATGTTGAAATATGAGGCACAGTGACAGTGGTAGTCAAATTTAACAACAGTGGGGATGGGATGGACATGCATGCAATTAAAAGAAGGTTCAAAAAGCTCAAAGCATTTGCTGCAAAAGGGAGTCTGGCTATAAAGCCTGGACTATTCTCTCGACTATACTAGAAACATTGTTGCATGCACTTAGCATGAGGGCTTGGTTGAAAAGTAGCTTTCCTATTGTGTACAGTGTCATCATTGTGGTCCTGTGTCTTGAGCTCTGAGGTCATAAGTAAAGTCATTCTAGCTGAAAGATGTGGTGGTCAAGACTAGAAATAAGTGCCAGGGTTGTAAAAGCAGAAGTTTTCTGTTACATGCTGGTTTTATGTACTTTTTTTTTTTTTTTTTGCAGGGGTGTGAGAATGGTATCACTTTTTTTTCAGACAACCCTTTTTTCAGTAAAAAGGAGCTTGTACCTTTTGAAAAGGGAATTTGAAT
>VUQK01031013.1:2559-23193 GCA_015106715.1 Bujurquina vittata
CATGAATTCTTTCTTTTTTTTTAAAAAAAAAAAAAGAAAAGCGAAATTAAAGCGTTATCTCTGCAATGGGAAACAGGTTAAAGCCTAGTTGCTTGGATTCAAATTAAGAAAGATCGTCTGCAAATTATTAATTCAACACCATAAAATGACTTTCTGCTCATCGGATTGCACTTAATGTCCGGTTATGGCTATGAATAATGCATGTTTAGCCAAACTATGCAGAGTTGGTGCAGCTTGCATACGCTGATTACCAAAATGTGCGCTTCTGCTTTTCTTTATTTCATGCGCAAAGACAATGTGTAATTTTCCCCTTTAGACTGTGTTGCCTCTAGAGCATCTTCCTCTCCAGTTGCCTTGGTAACGGCTTCTGCAGCGCAAACTCGGCCTGTGTGATTTTTGATAACGGAGATGCTGAAGGGGAAAACACACACACACATACACAGCCCACCCCCCTCCCCTCTCTTCTACCCCTCAGGACAGAGGAAATGGTCTGTCCATCTCCGCTCTGATAAACAATCAACAGATGTCCTTTAGTCTGAGGAAATGTATATTTTAAATGCTCACATTTTGTTAATTTCCTTAAATGTGCAGGGTAAGACAAACAGCCAGTGAATTTGGAATGCAGTGTTTTTCTGCTGCTCAATCCCACTGAGATTTGTCATTTTCTTCCCCCAACCTGTTGTTTACATCCTAAATTTGATTTGCCTTGTTGTCAGTTTAAATAGTGTCTCCAATATTTGTTATAGGCTGCACACACACACACACACACACACACCCTCCCCTCAACCTCCCGCACCAGTAAAAAGGCAGCTGCGCCAATCATTTCGTCTGCCAATATCTCTGAATTCTCGATTACATCCATTCCCCTCCTCCTCCTCCTCCTCCCTCCTCTATGGCCACAGCAGCAAGTCTGAAATGCCAAAGAGGCGACCAATGAGAGGCAGACGTCTGGTCATGCACTGATGGTCCCCACCCCCCGCTTCTTCATCCATCCTTTGATGTATGCTGTGGACATTTTCAATAACATCTTCCTGCAAACTGCATAAAGAACACAAGCGAGATGCATGAGGCAGAAATACAGAGGAGTGAAAACCAGGCAGACGCTGCAGTATGTTAGCTCTCATTTGACGGTATCATTTCAAGAGTTCTGAGGCAGGTGTTTGAAACATGATGGTCCCATGAGAGCAGTCCACGTATATAGCTGATTCCCTCAACCGCTACTTACCACTAGCAAGTAACTCATTAAAATGTGCATAAGTTAAAATGCCTTTAGATTTGTTCACAAGTAGATGATGTGATTTAGTCAAGGACAGGCAGAAGACGTGCCTCATATGTAGGTCAAACTGGCTTTCTGACTCTTACTCAGTGGCCCATGGTAAAGATTCAACCCAGATATAGAGACAGAGAAAGAAAGGGGTCAGGACAAACTGCATCAACGCTTTTTTTTTTCTTTGCCCAGATTTAGTAAAGGCTGGGGAAAAAAATACAATGTACTTCTATCTGCCATCTGTTTGGGGGCGCTTCTGATGTGGCCGGATAGATTTTGAAACAAATTTGCCACAGTAAATTAGTCTTTGGCCGCTATAGGCTGGACTTCATGGCAGTGCTTTGATATCAGAAAAAAAAACCTATGTGGAGCAAATGCTGGAGACGAAGAGGAACAATCCCTCAAGGCTCCATATTGTACCATTTTAATTCGGAAACGCAGTGGCAAACGTATTTAGAAGCTGTACCTCTCATTCGCCCTGCAATACAAGAATTTATCACCATCATAAATCAAATGTAGGCCAAAGCAGAGTCTATCTCCCTTCTCCTCTATCAGTGCTAATTTGATACCTGCAGATTTATTTCATTTCAGGACAGTTTTCTCACTCACCCTTTGCAGCCGTTATCCATCTTTTCCCCTGTCAGCGCTTTATTAAAAATACAGTCACAGCATTTGTCAGTGAGAGACTCTTCATCAGTACTCACACACCTCATGGTGCTGACAACATGATCAGAGGTGTTAGATTAACTTAAAGCCTTATTAAAGCCACGAGGGTAAGGTGTTAGACAAAGATTATGGGCACACAAATGGTGCGAAACTGCACAATTATCTGCTGAGGGCTTTGCAGGTGTGTTGGCCAAGCAGCAAGGATGTTGTGAGGTCCCAAGGAGATGAGATTTGTGTGCAGTATGGTGACCCACTGGCCCTCTAGGCAATTGAGCAGCAGGGACGACAGACAAAAAACAATCTCTCCTCTGTTTCCTCCACCAGAGGTTCGGTGACAAGGCTGTTTGAAACATGGGATGGTCACTGCCACTGGCAGAGGCAGGCACCAAGCTGCTGTCAGAGATCAGAAGGACAGGTGGTAGCAGATTAATGCACAGGTGATAATGGTCCACCTGTTCACCCCTCCGGGGATGAACGAGGAGCTGCTGGTTGGCACAAATATGAACCAAAATTCTGAGGCACAGCTAACAGAGAGAGAAAAAAGGAGTGCAGGATGTCTGTCGGTGATTAGACTGCTGCTGTAGCAGCGCAGGCTAATGACTGATTACAACAACCCCACCTGAACTGCCCCTGGGTTTTGAGCAACCCAGTTCTCGCTTAATGGAGAGCGATATGTGTGTATCATTTTCACCTCATTTGCTGACTCAAACGCTCAGTGGAGAAATGCGGTGACCCTGAACATTTGTTTGGTTTGCTGCTCCATCTTTCTGACATGTCACCTTGCCTCAGCCGTGGCCTGATTGTGCCATTCAACTGTTTGCCTACTGGGAGCTGTCTGCTATTGCAGATAGCGCGTACCCAGAGGCTTGGTAGCCTGTGTGTGCATGTGTGTGTCTGTGTGTTGGTAATCAGCTCTAAGAGGCATGCTTGGTCTTGTCTCCTCTCTGCAGATCATGGACAAGGCACTGCTTCCGTCCGTGACTCTCATCGTTGGCTGTGGGGTCTCCTCTCTCACCCTGCTGCTCCTCATCATCATCTACGTCTCCGTGTGGAAGTAAGTATCCCTACAAGCAACGATCAGCCATGCTACCCTCTAATGTTATATGCTGTGTTCTGTGTTTTTCCCTTCCTCCTGCCTCCTCATTGCTAAACTCATTCTTTCCCTTCCACCTTTTCCAAACTCTAGGTACATCCGCTCAGAGCGTTCCGTTATCCTTATCAACTTCTGCCTCTCCATTATATGCTCCAATGCCCTCATTCTTGTTGGACAAACTCAGGCTCGCAACAAGGTAAGGCACTGTTCTTGCCAGTCCCAACCTCTCGTTTTCAAATTCACTGCTCAGGGGATTGACACAGATTTCTCATCTCTCTATCTCTCCCTTCCTTCCGGGCTCCCACAGGTGGTGTGCAGTCTCATAGCTGCTTTGCTGCATTTCTTTTTCCTCTCCTCTTTCTGCTGGGTGCTGACAGAAGCTTGGCAGTCCTATATGGCTGTCACTGGTCGTCTGCGCAACCGCATCATCCGCAAGCGTTTCTTGTGCTTAGGCTGGGGTGAGTGTCTTATGCGCACATCTCTTTTTTTCACCTGTATTGCATCACTTTTATCCATGGCTTTTTTTTTTTTATCTTGAATGATCTAACTTTTCTCCCCTTTTCTGTCTTGCAGGCCTTCCTGCACTGGTGGTGGCTGTGTCTGTGGGTTTTACAAAAGCTAAGGGCTACGGCACTGTCAACTAGTAAGTCTACGCCAAGCCTTCCGTTTCTGTTTTTGGTGCTTCTCTTTAGTCTAGATGGTTTGTTTTATGGGGTGAGCAAACTCTTCTCTTAGCTAAAGAATTAATATTCTTCTTCCTTTCCTTTTCTAGCTGCTGGCTGTCTCTTGAGGGTGGACTCCTCTATGCATTTGTAGGCCCTGCTGCAGCTGTTGTTCTGGTTTGTATTCTGACTTTGACATCCCAATCCATCACAATACATAGCCCGTTTGTAAATGTATCACCCCTTATCACATCGTTTCATCCATGTATTTTTTTTCCCTTCAAACAGGTGAATATGTTCATTGGTATTCTGGTCTTCAACAAGCTGGTATCCAAGGACGGCATCACCGACGTGAAACTGAAGGAGAGAGCCGGGTAGGTCTTATTGATCTTCTCAACACACTCGAGTATTTTTCTTATCGTCCTTATCAGTGCCATTACAGGTTTATTGATGACGTGCTTTGATATCATGCCACACAATCAAACCACTGAAGTTGTTATTAATCTGTTGTTCTCTCCCGCTGCAGGGCATCACTGTGGAGCTCCTGTGTGGTTCTGCCTCTTTTGGCCCTCACCTGGATGTCTGCTGTCCTGGCAATCACAGACCGCCGCTCAGCCCTCTTTCAAATCCTCTTTGCCGTCTTTGACTCACTGGAGGGTTTCATCATTGTCATGGTGCACTGCATTCTGCGTAGAGAGGTAAGGAAAACAAATGGATAAGTTAAAAAAATAAAAAGGAACATTGATTTGGTTGGTTTTTTTTTTTTATATCAGGTTACCTGACATACAACATAGCAGACAATTTTCTCAATTTTTTCTCCTCCATTCATTAGGTTCAAGAGGCTGTAAAGTGCAGAGTAGTCGACCGCAAGGACGATGGAAATGGAGATTCTGGCAGTTCTCTGCACAATGGCCACACCCAGCATATGGTAAATTTCTTGGCTTATTGCCTTTTTAATGTCTTGAGTGCCTCTTGAATTTACCCTTAAATGAATATGTGCATACATTAAACACTGATAGAATGTTTTTGTTCTTTTATCAGCCTTCTGATAACGAAAAGGATGGAGATTCAAGCAGACAAGGTAAGCCCCTTTTTACATCCACTTTTCCTCCTTGCCCTTAACCATTTTTCCATTTGCATTTCAATTTCTGTGCGCCTTGCACTTGCATAAAAAGAGAACATATTTATTGAATCAGATTTCTCCGACGTGACATGGTTATTTGTCATTTTTAACTCTGTCTTACAATTCTTCTTATAAGGAATGAAGAGCTCCTCTGAAGAGAAGATGCCTCCTCCTCAGATGCCCCTTCCCATGGGCTCAAGCTACCACACCCTGCCATCCAACCCCAGCAAGAGTCACATGCAGGCGGTTCCTGAATACTCCAGCCACACCCTTACCCTGAAGAGAGAGAAAAGCCGACTGGCCGGAGGAGTCGACCCATCCTGCGGAAAACCTGTGTACGTCTGTGAGGGAGAGCTCTTCAAGCAGCTGGACGCCGATCTTGCTCAGGCAGAGGGTGGTGTTTCTGATGGCAGCGGCTACGTCCTCATGCCCAACACTACCTCCACCCTGAGGTCAAAGCCCAAAGATGATGCAACAAAATACAACATCAGCGTGGAGCAGCTGCCACAAGCCAGACTCATGCACCTCGGTGGGCCCTTTGCAGAGCCTCAGGCTGCCTTTGGAATGAAGTCAATCCCTCCAGACCAGGTCAGCGTGTCGTATTCAGAGAGAGACTCCCCCATCCAGAACATCCACAACATGTCCAGTGAGTCTCACATCACCCACAGCAGCCTGGAGAACACCTTTGAATCCATGAACTCAATGATGTCCAAGAGTGAGACCATCTCCACCCTTTCCATGAGCTCCTTGGAGGTAAGAGAAAATTGAATAGTTACTATACTATTCTTTGCAATTTTCTATTAAGATTTTGAAACTAAATCAACTTTCTTCCCCTCTCTCTCTCTTTTTCTCACAGAGACAGAAATCCCGTTATGCTGAACTGGACTTTGAGGTAAATGCTGTTTGGATATTGTCTCTGAAAAGGATTAAAATGGCTTACATAATAAAAGCAATGCAACAATGCACTAATTTTGTTTATTTATATGTTTTTCCAAATCTACTTTAGAAAATAATGCACACCAAGAAACGCCACCAGAACATGTTCCAGGACCTTAACAGGAAGCTACACCATGCTGAGAAAGACAGAGAATCCCCTGCTTCTGACAGCAAGGTAACACATTAAGATGCGATTATCATAACCCATCTCCGTGCACATTAAGTTTCAGGAATTGCAGAGAAAAACGGATAAAAAACAGATCAATGAGAACTACAGAGGATGTAGGTTGATGTAATGTTACTGCTAAAAAAGATACTCTGGTGTGAAAATGACCTTTCAAAACAATGTACCACATGCAGCATGCATTGTACGATCAATGTCAGAGCTCTGAGGTCATTTGAATAAGGATGTATTTTCTTCCTTCCTTCTTACAGTCTGTGAGATGGAGTGTGTCTTCAGGAGGAAGTGACAAAACGAACCACAGCGTGAGTGTTTCTATACAACCTCACAATCTCAAAATTTACAACTTATAGTCAAGACACACCATCAGAGAGTGCACATGCCTCAAGACTAATTTTCCCAAATGGCAAAAATGGCTTTCATTATCAGAAATTCACATCAAATGAAGCCCATTTCATTTTGATTAGATCAGGAATTGCCCACAGCTAATGAGTGACAGCAGCACTAAAGTGGCTTCTCTTTGTACTCCTACAGGACAAACAGCAGGGTCCTCTGGAGAGGCCATGGGAGGGAGTCCGGGGAATACCCTCATCGCCCCCTGCATGGGTGCGCAAAGACCTGGAGCCCCTCGCTGCCTCGCCTCTGGAGCTGCACTCTGTAGAGTGGGAGAAGACAAGCACCACCATCCCTCTGGTGGGGCAGGACATCATTGACCTGCAGACAGAGGTCTGAGGGGGAGGAAGGGGGCTAGCGAAGCCACCTAATTTCACCTCGGTCACCTTTTTTGGTTTGGGAATGGGATCCTTCATGGATAGAGTAGAGGAAGCCAAGAAAAGGAGGAAGTGAGAAAGTAGGTCCCAGAATCAATGTCTTCAAACCCTCAGCCAGAGCAGGAAAGAAGGGAGAGAATAAGGGATGGAGGAGTGGAAGTGATGGTGAAGGGGATGTTTAATGTAGCTTCAGTGTGGACTTAACAGCATCTCTTATTAGAGTGCTCTAAAGCTCATAGGGTTAGTGGAGTGATCAGTGGAGTCCACGGACCAGGACTGTCTGTGGTTCCATTAATGCTTCACTTGGAGTTTCCTGAACCCCACAGCCTGGGTTTCGGAAGATGTGGTCAACATGTCTGTGCTTCTTTTTCCTTCAACTCAACTTTGGAGAAAAAGTGAATAATTTTGACGGCATGATCTCCCTGCTTCTTGGGAGTAACAGCCGGAACTCTTGGCTGATTTTCGTCCAGCCAAGTTACCTTCCAAAAACTGGACAAGGCAAGAGAGCATAAGGGACCCGTTTCATGCTCCAATACTTTGATGGGCGCACACATTTTTTGCTTTTGTGGAGTGGGTTAATTTATTATTTTAAATAATTTTATTTCATTTATCAGCTTGTTTGTTCATTTCTCCTGCTTTACATCTGGAACAGCTACTCCAGAGCTGAAAATGACTCTCTGTGCTGAGAAAAAAAACCTCCTCTGTTGGAGGGCATCATGCTGATAGTGCTTCTCACTGCTATCACCATGGCTATTATAATTCCAATGATTATTGCTGGTGTTATGATTAGCATTGCTCTTGTCATTATTGAGTTAATAGCACATTTTAATTTTTATTCCTTCCGCATAAGCGGTCAGGCACAAGATTTATTGTTGTATTGTTGTGACCCATGACATTATTCAAAAAAAAGAAAAAAAATCAAGGGATTCAACGCACCCATAATGTGTTGTGAGCCCATGTGGACTGCATCGGGACAAACAATACTGAGTGGTGATGGAGGTGGTGGTTAGTTACCCAACATTTGCTGGTTTCCTCCAGTATTCCGCTTTAATACCAAAACACCAGCACCAGAAGGAACACAAGACTCTCACACGGCAAGAGCAGTGCACTCTGGAACATGCTGGATAGAAATGTGAGGAGGTGGCAGGGGATGCCACCCTGCCCTCACAGCTAGCACAAGATGCAGGCTCTTCCATGTGGAACATGTGGATTCAAGGGTTCAGAAAGACCTTTCATCATCGCCCTTTCGTTTCTCAGCCTTGCAGGACTTTTGGACCGAATGGAGGCTCCTGGCACTCGTATGACTTCCAGTGCAGCGTCAGGTCCTCAAAACTTCAACACATTTGTGTTTTCAGCCATCAGTGTGAAATAGTGCAATATGATGGGCGCTTGATGCTCAAGCAAGATTGATAAAATAATTTAGGCGGATATTTTTTTTTTTTTACTAATGTTTCAAAACTTTTATACCATCTTCCTCATATTTACTGAGCATATAGATGCTTTATGAGAATATTGTATAACAAATCTGTATTAGTAATTCAAAGAATTTATTCACTAGAGATCTGTTAGCACAAGGCTCCATATTTGGAGCTCTCTGTGACAGGTAGATGATAGTACTGCGGTAAAACAAACATTATATAGAATGAATGATAACCTATGAATATCACATAACTGTGCTCCAGGATGTTTGTTATTACTCTCAGCTGTGTAGCGATGGGTAATTGAACCTCATGTCTTCTGTAACAGTGTCAGTAACTCAACAGTATGTACTACCAGTCGATTCCCCGCCCCTTCAAATTTCTTGCCCACAGCCCGATTCATACCTCGAGTTACTTGTATTGAAAACCCAATTGTATTTTCTTGTCATGACATTTATAATGTTTTGTTTTACTTCCTGTAAATGTACAGTTTTCACAGCACAAAATGAATGTGAATTATTTCTAATAAAAATATCTATATTATGTGAAAGAATATGGCCTTTATTTATTTTCATTTTTTTTACTGCTAAAAGGCTTGTATTGATCACATTTACAACAGCTTTTACAGCCATGTAAGCGGTTCCTAAAACCCAGAAGAAAATGCAAAGAAGCTAAAAATAGAAGTTCAAAAGTGAAATATTGTAACTAAGAAAGCAAAAATGCTGCAATAGTACAAAGACACACTGAATACGGAGAAGTGAATTTTGAACTCCTGCCACATTAAAGCTTCTGGCAAACATTCACTCTCTAAATATAGATGTGATTTGCAGGAACATAAAACAGCAATCTCTTAAGATGATAGAAGTGCAATTTTCCTCTGTTCTATTTTCATGCTTTGCAGGAAGGCAAATTATTACCCGGAAAAAAATATTTGTGAAGTTGAGTAATGAGAAAACAAACAAATTTGACAGGAGCTAGAATAGAATCGAACTTTAAAAATAGGAAATGTGCTCGGCAGTTTAAATATAGTTTTGCCTACTTTGTCCACAGTATTCCCACTCTCATTTCACTCGCGCTCATAATCAGTTCTTTGCTTTAATTGAGCCAGTGCGCTGTAATTCTGCTGCAAGGCATAAGCAAAATGAGATTTATATCATACATTTGTTGAGCACTGCTCATTTTGTGAGGTCACCTGGAGAGCAGACTGGCTTATGAGCAAATGTGGGCTTTACTGTAGGTGCAATTTTCACTGTATTTTAATGTGTGTTCCCACATCACATGATGTGCACATCGTTGCTTATGGATCATTTTTGCTTTGTGGAACACTTTGTGTTAATTTAATATCTCGCCAAAAGTCATCGGCACAGTGTCTGCACAGTCTGCTAATGATGCTTCAGAGTGCTGATTTACAAGACTTTTTTGCAGCTGCTGTGCACTGTGACCTATTGATATTTATAATTTTTTTCCCATGTCATGAGCATGAGATAGTTGCAGAAGAAAACAGATACACTAAAAAATGAACAGAAGAACAATGAACAGAGAGGTCTCGAGGCAGGCTAAGAGCAAGAGAGGGAAAAACAAGGAGAACAATGGAGTAAAGGTTGTGTTGCTCCAATTTTCTTTATGCACACGCTTTTTAATACTAACAATATTCTGTCTTAAGCAGGACTTGCCAGTGCCATACATCATATTATACACCCACACAATGCAGTTATAAAGAATAGAGGACTGCATATTCCCTAGTATCTCCTGCATATGATACAGCTGCCCTTTCCTAATCAACCATTTAAAAAAAAGCCAAACCAATAAAAGTCATACTAATTATATGTAGTGTCTCGCTCAATGCTTATAACATTTGAAAGCTGAAAGCATACCCCCATCCTCAAACTCATACACACTAACTCAAACTCCAATTCTCATCTCACCCCCACCCGACGTGAAATCCAGTATCAATTAGCACCTTGCTGGCGAACAGCAAGATCCTGGCTGTGTCTTAATTGAAGGGGTTACTATAGAAACAGAGGATGCTAATCCTCAAGATGAGGAAAGAAGAGAGGGACTTTAGGCTCCCCAAGAGAAGCAAAAGAACATATTTTCTACAGTCAGTACTATCTTCTTATTAGCTGACAGCAGTACATTATAATTATTATAATGATAAAATGCAAAGCAGCAGAAAGGTTAACACTGTAACACTGTTTCAGTCTCTTCTAGTTAATACCGCTGCTAAGCCTGAGGAAAAAAATAGAAGGAAAAAAGATCTATCAACTTGATTAGCTTCAATTTGGAAAGTTATCTATCCATCCATTCTCTTCCACTTATCCAATTCAGGATGGAGGGTGAATGGGGTTGGAACCTATCCCAGCTGCTATAGGGTAGGATGCAGGATAGACCCTGGACAGGCCACCAGTCTGCTGCAAGGATAACACAGAGAGACAGACAACCATTCGCACTCACATTCACACCTACGGGCAATTTAGAATCACCAGTTCACCTAACCCCACTAACTGCATGTCTTTGGACTGTGGGAGGAAGTAGGAGTACCCACACAGACACAATAAAAGCATGCAAAATCTACAAAGAACTCCACACACACACAGAGTGTTTATGTGGAGTTTGGAAGGCTAATTTAAGGAAACATGTGCAGCACATATTAGTCATAAGCAGGTATATAATGCTGATGTACAGTGTCTATTGCAAATGCCTCTCGGATACTGGAAGAGACCTTTTACTCTATACATAGATGTTTTAACGATAGCTGCCCTCCACTGCTTTTATGCATGCTCGTTCTCTATCATTGCTTACTAGGCCACTTAATGGAGCTCAGTCATTATTATTATGCTTGTGCTTTTATCCTACATAAACAAGTCTGCCATAAAACAGGTCTGTTTGAATCCATAGATTTTGACAGATATACTAGCAAAGATCCTCATAAAAATTATCTCTACCACAATTTCTATACGTCTTTATATGGATCTACAAAAAATGTCAAAGATAATAAAGTCTTTAAGGCATAAAATAGTATTTTACAAGGTAATTCCCGAACAGCTATTTGCCAAAAACATGGCATTGTCTCCTGGTGTGCAGTTTGTCCTTAGAAAACTAAGGACAAACTAAACAAGTGGAAGACAAAAGAAGAACTGACAGGCCTAAAAAAACTGTCTACAACAGATGAACAGTATCTGAAAGGCATGTCCTTGAGAAATATGGGGAAAAAATCCAGGAAAGACCTGACACAGGAAATAAATTTGAAATCTTTGGTTCAAATTGTTGTCAATATGTATAAAGGAGTTCAGGAGAGCAGCACAACAATGAGTGTCTACAGCTATCTGTTAAACATGATGAGGTCTTGTCAAAATAAATGCAATTCTGAACACAGAAAAGGGCCGTTAAGTTTTGATCCACCGTGCAATACCATCTGGAAAACATTTGACTGGCAACGGCTTCATTTTTCAGCATGACAATGATCCCAAACACACTCCCTTTGCAAGCCTACCTAGATAGAAAAACGCATAGTGGAACACAATCAGTCAAGAAAAGGCCTCTCCAGAGCCCAAATTTCAACATTATTGAAGCAGTGTGGGGTCATCTTTACAGCGAATGGAACAAAAGGCAGACAGCATCCAAAGAAGAGCTTTGAATGTCCTTCAAGAACCCCGGAGAACTGTTCCTTCCAAAATACTGACTTTTTATTAAGTTCATCAGCTCATGGTCCATTTCCAGGTATGTTTCAATAAATCGCTGCACCAATTTTCTATTTCCCTAACAAAATATAAATAAATGATGCGTGGCTTCAGAATTTTGTGCAGCACTCTCGGGGTCGAAGAATTATGAAGATTACACCAGTAAAAAATGGATAATCAATGCCCTGCATAGCAAACACTGATGACAACAGTGGTATTTTATCGGACACTGTAGCAAAACAGTCATTAGAGAAACCACTTCACAGTTGAACAGTTGGATTAAATTCCTGGAGCAAGTCAGTGTCTTTTAATTAGTACCTCCTGAACCTGTCAACATGTTGTAGAACAAGTTAAATAGCTCATTCACCCTGAGAAGAACAGCTTCACGTCTGTGCGATGTTGTGTAATGGAATGTCATTTGTGCAGGTGCGGACACACTGCACAGTGCATTGCAATCAAAGCAACACAGTTAGTTATGGTATTCCAAATGATAATTCAGGCACAATTAGGCAAACTCCATCTGCTAATAACATCACGCTACGGTAATAGATCATGTGGTGGACCTCTTTTCTGGATTCTACATTTCTGCAGAAAACACTGCATGTTCAGTATTGTTGAGTTTCTTTTTTTAAATGTGTATCTTTAATTTAGAATATGGGTTTTATATTAACATTATTCATTGTCTAAATATGTATAGACTGTCAGATAGAGGAAACCAGCTTTTGGCAGTGATTCGCTTAGGTTAAAGGCACTGTTGTGCTGTGTTTGTTGCAAAATCTGTGTCGGCTTTAAGTCATTAGTGGGGAACAAAATTCCTCTCTGAAGATTAGCTGCATCCATTGTTTTCAGCTGTGGCACAGCATGTCCTTCAGCTCAAATGACACTCGTGTTATCCAGAGCGTAACAGATCCGAAAGCTTGATTCTGAGACTCTTAAACTGTTGGGTTGTTCTGCTTCTGATAGCAGAATTTCTCATGAATATGAATGCATATTTGAAGCAATCCCATACCACTCAGAAAATCAGCAAAGGGAGCCGGCACGAGGAGAAGAGCTGTAGAGGTTGATATTATTATGGTCTCCCATTGACCTGAAATAAGCACTTTCACCTGCCCATACAAACGCTGGGGCTGTCTGCAGCTCTCTCTTAAACACACACACACACACACAGAGAGCGAGAGAGAGAGAAAGAAAGAGAGAGAGAGAGAGCAAGAGAGAGACCTCTTCTTTCTTTCTTCCACTTTCCAGCCTGATTAGGGTTGAGAAAGGATAACTGCATTAAAAAACGTTTACCTCCTATGTGGCTCCTTTACCTCTTAATGGCAAAAATCCAGGTGTGGTGGATTACAGCTGGTTTGTGCGTCATAGCTAAATGCCACCATTCTCTTGAGAGTGGCTTCATGGTGGGCTGTTGCTGCTTTCAGCTGGTGTGCCAACCCCAGGGCCAGCTAATGAGGCTAATGAATGACTTCGTACTGATGGAAAGCAGAGAGCTAAAATATGACAGTGAATTTTGTCCAGTCTAATCAACTGGACAGTAGAAGGGCACTGATACTGCTTTGTGATATAGTTTTGCCATTCTAATTGAATCTACTGGTATTAAATTTTAGTATTTACATTCATTACCCCCACCAGCTGAAATGCAAGTAACAAGTTCCAGTCCATGGATGCATGGATTGATGGATGGAATGGAAGTTTTGTTCAAATCTATTATCAAATGAACCCTTTTAATTGTACATTACTGTATTCTATTACTACTTGATAAGCATTTGCATGCTAATCAGAATGGGGGTCATAATAAACATATCAGCTATAAAATTGTCATTATGCCATGGCTTTTGGTTTCTTTTGCTTTAATTTTTGGCTAAATTTTTAAATCACTCACCATGTCTCATTCCTGTTACACTAACTTCCAGTCTTTGTTTTATTTCCTGCTATTTGTTATTACTTGCCCCACCCCAGCTACTACCACCCATGTTCAATTATCCAGTTGTAATAAAATAGATCCACATTAGAGGCCCGGGTTTCTGCCCCCCTTTTAACCCAATTACATACATTTCAATGTAATATAACCCACATAAAGCCATTGCTGAGACAAGATAATACTTGAATATTAGTTTTGTAATTAAGTGGCAGTAACATGCTTTTTCTGTATAATTAACTCCTTGTTACATCTTATTACTGCCCTATAGCCACATTATTACTGAGCTGTAATATGAAGTGAAACGATATAGAGATACAACACACGAAATCAAAAGCATAATCGGCCTCCTTGGAGTATGGTCTTGAAGAGCTTTTTAGTGTGGCTGCATGGATGAACGCTGTATGAAATAGCTGTGTAGCTGTGTGTAAACAGACTACAAAACGCTCGTGCTACAGTGCATCTGTTTGTTAATGCTGCACCAGTGCTTGGAGACAGTATGTGCTGATAAGTGGGGGTAAAGGGTCTTATTGTTTCAAAACTGTTTTGAATGCAACTACCTCAGGTTTCTTTATGAGTTAATTCTAGTTTTAATTATTGCCAAATTGCCTCTAATTCTGGTAATTAATGTCTGCAAGTGTGCTTTGCCAAAAGACCTTGAATGTACACAACACAAAGAACCTCGACCCCTTCATCAGTCCTGGTGGTCACCATGGCAACAGTGGCCGCATCCAGGCGGTTCATGATGGCTATTAGAAGCAAAGGATTTCAGCATCAGCAGCCCATGAGCAATAGATAAGCTGAATGTGCCTGAAGCAAACTAATAAGTCTCAGTTATTTTACAGAAATCATCAGGGATTATTTTTACAAAATATCAAAGCTTACAGTTCCTTGGAATGCAGTTATGATTATGCAGCAGTATAATATTCATTTAGTAAAGTCTAAACTGACAGTTTCTATAAGATGGATACAGACGCAGGACAGCCAACTCAGATAACTTCAAGAATATTTAAAAAAACATCAAAGAATGACAATGAATTTATTTTTTAAAGGTACATAAAACTTTAAATCAAGTCTGCTAAGTGGAGGGTATTGGATCCTGTTGTTAAGAAGCATTAACAGTAAATGTTTGTAGCGTCAGATTATTGTGAGGCTATATTCATATTTACTGAATATCCTGTTAGTCTGTTTTATAACTGTTCTCGAGATTAGGTTTTTAGGATGGCTGAGGCATGCCAGAAAAGCACTTTTATCTCAAAAAAATGTGTTGATATCCTGAACAAAAAGGTTCATTACAGAGGTGTGTCAACAGCCTTTTCCCCAGAGGTGTGAATGACTTTCTAATGGAGGTGCTGTATTGTCAAATTACTGATGCACTGCTTAAAAGGACCCATATTTCAAACATCATCTACCCTATCCAAACCCAAGGTTTGGAAAAACCCTGCATCAAAAACACAGTTAAATGGGTGATTTCCCATTAAATGTTACACAAAATCAAAAATGCAAAAATGCTGAAAGGTCATAGTGGCAAAATTTAAACAAATGTCCATGCATTGGAGAGGATATGAAAAGAGACCGATCATGCAGGAACATTGTACCACATCTCGTCTTCTGCATGACCTTACTTTGTCTTTGCTCGGGTTAGTGCTGTTGCCAGGATACAATTTCCTATGGCAACACTTGAGCCGGGGAGGTGAGCAGCAGTGAAAGGATTCAGGTAACTGGCTCCTTTGCATCCTGTGGACCGGAAGCCCAAACATAGAAATAGCTGCACGTCCGCACACATAAGCAGCCCTCAAAGTTCCGTTTTATTCAGCAGTTGAGATTTTCTCCCACAAACAAAATGAACTCAGCCACAATTTAGGTTATAGGCAATTTTATGTTAATATGTTATGCATATTGAAGTCATCTGTGTCTGATATACTGAGAATTGTGTGGTTATGAATGTGCTATGTGTTATGTCTAGCAGAAGTGACTACTTCTTTATGCCTTGTGTGCAATAATGACAATCGCTGTGGCAATATTCATTGCTATATGTGAGACTCAGTTTCTGTCCTCACTTGAATAAAAAAAGAAAATAACACTTATTGTGGTGGATTGCAAGAGGAGATGAGATTCTTTGTGTGACTGTTATGTTCTCAATACATGAACCTTAATAATGGAAAGAGCTGCAGCACAGCTTAAAGTTTGAGACACTCATTCCTCTGAGAGACTTTAAAGCATTACCATATTTATAGTAATGTTTTAATTAGTATTGCAGTGTGTGTTTCCGTGTGCTTGTTGGTGTTTGCGTAAATGAATTTCATTGTGATGTTGTGTCCTGAAATTTAAAGCATCACTAATTAATTAACTAAATAAATACATGAACAGTAGCTTATTGTATATTCATTGCAACAGACAGCCGCTCTCCAGATGCTCTCCATCTGTGTGAGGCTATACTGCCACCATTTGTTGGAAGGGCATTACTACCTCGGCTGTGCAGCTTCCTCTTATTGATTTTGAAACATATTAAGTAATGCCTAAAGTCTGTCTCTTAACCTGGAAAAGCGAAGATCTTGCCTTTGTCCTGTCCTCCACATTTGCAGACCAAGGATGTTTCACAGAATACAGTGTCTCAACAGGTTTGCATGCTTTTCTCTTTTCTCAGGCACTTCCACATCTTTGTGATCATCACTGAACTTAACAGTTTCACAGGAAGTAACATGTCATCGCAAAAAGCACCACGCCAACACTTGCTCATTGACCCTCAACTCTGCTGGATTCAGACGATGAAAGTGTCAGGGATGCTGAGCTTACACTACACAGTGCTGTGATGTCAGGTGGGGTGAGGTGGTGAGGGGGGCCTCTTCATCAATGAGACTCCATTATGACTCCATTATGACTCATCTGTACTAAACACCCACAACCTATCCTTGCTGTGCAAAGCTTCCCTTTGTCCTGCTGAGTGTGTCTCATCCAGCACTTGAGAGACGAGCGCACTCTCTATATATTTTATATTGCTGCAAAACACATAACTGCATCAGACAGTGAATTAAGTCTGTCACAGTTTATATGCTTTCCCAGTTATCTGTGTTAGACTTGAGACCATGAAAGAATTGATTGTATTTCTGTGAAAGTGAATCGGAATTCTTGATTAAAAAGATTAAAGAGTTTCCGGTGCCAAATAATTCAGTCTTTTTACATGGTGCAAACTGCATTCAGCCTCAATTCAGTGCATTTAACATCCAGCCATCCGTTCATTCTCTTCCACTTATCCAGTTCATGGTTGCATGTGGGCTGGAGCCTATCTCAGCTACCACAGGGTGAGAGGCAGGGTACACCCGGAACAGATCACCACCTTGTCGCAGGGTGTTTTTAACACAATAGAATAGAATAGAATGGAATGCCTTTATTGTCACTATACAGGATGTACAATGAGATTGGAGACAATAAGCATAAACAGTTCACATCATTGTATGGAAAATTCAAACTGTGCTGGGTAGCTAAAAAAAAGTAATGAAATATTACATGGGCTCCTAAGAAATATAAAAACACTCAAAATTAGCCACAAAACTGTAACACAGAGAGTCTTGTAATCAGCTCACAGCAGGTCAGCAGCACACGAACGGGGAAATTTATCTATAAATAATTCAAAGTTCAAAGTTCAGTTTTCTGTGTAATTGGTAATACATTGCTTTCTCCTGTAACTTCTGAAATTACAGTGCTAAATATCTGTGAACAGAAAACAAAAATCAATGAATCTGTCACAACCTGTCACACAGCAGTTAACACATCTAAATGGTTGCTAGAAAAAAGCAGACTCAGCAAAAAAAAAAGATGTCCCAAATTATTTCTTTTTTTGTGCGTTCTTGCTAATGGAAGGTTTGACGTAATTTGTTCTATTCAGTATGCAACATTTAGTCGATGAGGTTTTTGTTATGTTTTGTTTTGCAGAACAGCTGCTGGCATTTTGGCTGTTAAAAAAAAAAAGAAAAATAAACTGGCATTCATAAATAATTGTTTGTTTTTATTCTAATTGTGTCTTTCTGGACCTAATTCAAGTACACATAGCTTTGGGTCTAATGAAATTTCTTTTGAAATCATTTCCTTCACCCTTTGATCTCTTCCCAAATTGTTTCGATCTTTCTGCCAAACACAGAAACTGTTTTCATCTTCCCTCTGTACACTGACTACATATTTCATGTATATTTTTATTATAGCAGTTTATCTTGGCTTGAGTTGCATATGCTCGCAATAGCCAGCAGGCTAAGATGTGTTTCCATTACCTCTTGCAATGTATGTTGGATGAAGCTCAAAACATTATGATTATTCCTCTCTGGCTGTTCTGTTATAGGCAAACTTGTCTTGCCTCATGACACTTTTTCTTGACATTTAGCATCTGGAAGGTTTGTTTTAGAATTTGCTAGTATAATCTGGACTTCATTGGTTTATCAATCATATTTAAAAAAAGGTCCAAACTATGTATGTATACACCATCATGCTTCACAGATGAAGAAAGGTTCTTATGCTGGAATGCAGAGTTGACCTTTCTGCCAAAAATGCTTTTCCTTTCAACTCAATCTTCAAATTCATCCATCCAAAAAACATTGTTCCAATAGCTTCCTGGCTTGGCCATGTATGCTCAACAATTTATAGGCAGTAATGTTCTTTTTGGAGACCAGTAACTTCCTCCTTTCAGTCCAGCCATGCATGTTAAGATGCTCACTCACGCCTCATTGTGATCCCATTTAATTCCCCTCCAAACTGGCTGCTAGTTCCTGATCAAATCTGCGACAGATAATTTTCCTTAATAAATAAATCAGAATTTATCATGTTTTTGTTTCATCTTCTAATTGAGTTCTTCTTGTCAAATGTACACTGCATGTATATATGCTCATTTGCACCATGGAGCCCTATTCTAAAAACTGTCATAGATTTAACTCCGTCTGTGAAACTGGATGTGTAGCATGTGGAGCATCTTGTGCCCATACAGAAGGTGAAGTCACTAGGTTGGCTGGTTGCTGCAAATAGACTTACACTATATTGCCAATAGTATTTGCTCGCCTGCCTTCACACTTGAATGACACATCCCATTCTTAATCCATAGGCTTTAATAAGATGTAGGCCCACCCTTTGCAGCTATAACAGCTTCAACTCTTCTGGGAATGCTTTCCACAAGGTTTAGGAGTGTTTCCAGAAGCAAATTTGTGAGGTCAGACACTGATTTTGAATGAGAAGGCCTGGCTCGCAGTCTCTGCTCTAATTCATCGAATTGATGTCAGAACTCTGTGCTGGTCAGTCAAGTTCTTCTGCACCAAACTAGCTCATCCCTGTCTTTATGGACCTTGCTTTGTGCACTGTTGTGCAGTCATGTTGGAACAGGAAGGGGCCATCCCCTAACTGTTCCCACAAAATTAAGCTTATACATGTCCACTTTAATGTGTGTGCACAAGATTTATTGCACATATTTTATGCACATGAAGCTAATCACAGATTAAAAAAAAATAAACATAAACATGAAAAATCAGCTAAAAGGGTTTGCAAGGGGTCTTGAAATATGAAAGACTGGGCAATCAGCACGCAACTGATGCAGTTCTCCCCCTCATCAGGTGATGGCAGCAGCAAGGGTGCATGAGCCACACACAATCTTCTCCACGCCCATCCGACACGTTAACTTCAAATTTCCGCATTTTATGCTAAAAGGCAAATAGCAGAGCTCAACTTCTACTCCTCTTGCCTAAGGTCGTTATTTGTGGTTATTTGAGTGGCAATGGCCAGACTTCTTCTGAGGGCGAATCTGAGGAGATGCGTCGCCTCTCAGATCAGAATGGCATCTGATCAGGTACATTTTGGTGGATTGGTGATGGGTTGGTGACAGTTTTGGACGCTAGCAGCTAGCTCGCTAATTGTCTGCCCTATCAGTAAGGCTCGGTGGTCACTTATTGTACAACATGGGAGTTAATTGGTGGCTCTTAAACAGGGATGTTTGCAAGTAGCGACAACAGCGGATTCCTCATGGCTGCAAGGGAAAACACACAAAATGAATTATATGTAGTTGTATTTAACCCTTAACATTTCATATGCCTACTTTTTTTCTCTCACTATATTTCGGTTGATTTATAACTATTTTCACGTTATTTTTAGATGTATAAATGACTGACCTGCTTTTATGTGTAAAAATGTTGAAATGTGGTTATCTCTTCAGTTTGGAAGGAGAGGGAAAAGGGATTAAAATAACTGCAAATAATTGTTTTAAACATTCACATTGCTGCAAGGAGTTTGCAACAATATTTGATACTTAACAGGAAACCTGGCATTACTGTGTCATTTGAGTTAAAGGGTTGCACCCCAGTGAAACTTAAAGCTCAGCACAATCACTGTAATTCTGACATTGACAGTGGACTCTGTGAGTTGCTGCTGTCAGGCATACTTCATCTTCATCTTCTTTCGGCTGCTCCCTTTAGGGGTCGCCACAGCGGATCATCTTACCCTAGCCTTTGCATCCTCGTCTGTCACACCAACCCTCTGAATATCCTCCTTCACTACATCCATGCCTGCCTTGTAGCTCCATATTCATCATACTTTCTCCAGCATATCCACCATCCGTCCCCCTGTACATGTCCAGACCATCTCAGCCTTGCCTCAGAAACTGCACGACCTGAGCTGTGCCTCTGATATAATAATTTCTTATAATGTCCGTTCTTGTCACTCCCAACGAAAAATTGATCATCTTCAACTCTGCCGCCTACAGCTCAGCCTCTTGTCTTGTTGATACTGTCACCGTTAGTCCCAAAACTGGATGTGGAGAAATGGAAATGATGTCCTAGAAGTGCCCACTGGCTCATGATGACGCCAAAGACAAAAACCAGAAGGCTCAGTGTTCTTTTTTTTTTTTTTTTTTTTTTTTTAAAAAAAAAACCCCACAGGAATTTGTTGGTTTT
>VUQK01031014.1:9177-20606 GCA_015106715.1 Bujurquina vittata
TATATCTCCACACCCCCCCACACACACACACACACACACACACACACACACACACACACACACACACACACACACACACACACACACACACACACACACACACACACACACACACACAGAGTTCAGGAGAGTCACAGTATTTCTCATATGTTACACAAGCTCAGCATCACTTGGATTTATGGAAGAATGGAATCTAAAAACACATTTCAGGACACACTAACACAGATGTTGCAGCGAGTCACACACAATATGTCATATGTACTTCTTTTATATGAGAAGACGCACACACACACATACACTCGAGCAGTACAACACTTTTAAGTATCCGACCTTTGAAAGTAGATTTACAGCCAGTAGATTTACAGACACAGTATGTTTTGCTGTGTGTGTCAGCTCTATAATAATGTTCTGTCTGTCTTTCATGTCCACATACATGTAAAAAATATATATTTTTTGTTAATCTAAAAATGAAGGTTGGTGTAGTGGCAGATTCTCAGAAGACAAGAGATTGTTACCAGTGTGAAAAAGTGAGCTAAAACATCAACAAATCTATGAAAGCTAATTTTATTTCATAGGACATTTTTACAATAAAATTACACTTTAAAATATACTTTTTAAAGGGGTACTGTTATTATACTGCATAGGAGAATGTGACTGCAGTTTTTAGCTTATGCTTATGCCTTATGCAATGGCAAGTTATTGGTCCATCCACAATTAACAAGAATCACTACTCCTTCTAGAGTGCTGGTCAGATTTTAGTAAAATTTCTGCAAAATCATCACTTAATGTGTCTTCAGCCAAATTGTGCTCAAGGTCAAAGGCATTTTTCCATTTTCTCAAGAACTGCTACTCATCCTGGAATATTTAACAATGACCTGTTAAATGTGATAGCTCGTGAGCCAGAGGTGCTGCTACGTCATGAACATTATGTTTCCTGTTGACCATTTCTGTGAAAATAACAAAACCAACAATGAATTAATACTACCAGTTGGATGACTTGCTCCTTCATTTCCATTAGCATGTGCTTTGTAATTTAATTTGAGTCAATTTGTTCGAATTTATATTGATTCTTTACTCAAAATAGGCCGCATTTAAGGAATGATTTTAGCAATGTCAAGCTTTTTTAAAGGCCTTTTTTCACTTTGTTTTTTGAAGAGCTACCCCTTAAGTAAGAACAAATGACACAGTCATAAAGGCCAAAAGGTGAGACCACTAATAGGTGTTGGTTTTAGTAATGTTGGGTTTTATGGATAATACCTTTTTAAAGGACATTTGTGGACTCCTTCATCATTGTTTTATGTTTGAATTCCTTTTTATTTAACTCATGCATGTCTTTTTAATTATCAGACATGAGTTGGATTTCCATTTATTTTTCTGAGCTTCATAATTTGAAACAACTCGCACTGCACTGTATGGATAGTGTTTTTGGACTTAATTGCTGCTTTCATAATTAGCCTCTCAAAATCCATGTAGCTTCCAAGTGCAAATTGAAAACATGTTGGAGGGCAAATTTGAACCTTTTAAGTACTTAAATGTGGCCTAGAAAGAGAAGCACACATGCAGAGAGAAATTAGAGTTAGAGACAGAATAAATGGATGGAGTTTCATTTGTCTTACTCATGACAGTGGAAGGATTACCAGGAACTAATTGGACAGATTAACTTGGATTTAGCTGCATGTCCTGTCAACCTTTTCTTTTTCAGCCCCTCCTTTGCTCTCTTCTTTTCTTCTGCATTTTCTTCAGCTTCATCTCTCCTCACTATTGTTTCATGGCTATATATTCGTTGACTCTTCCTAATACCTCATGTTGAGGGACATGGTTTTGTTGCCTTTAGCGTAGTTCTGTTTCATTTAGTTTCATTTCCTTTCTTTTTGTTTTCCATTTTTTAATTCCAACCTCTGGATTCTGCTGATATGAAGCTTTCTGCTGTTGGTGTTATTGTTAGTGTTTATTGGTATTGTTGTTGTTTTCAAAGCTCCATCTGTAGAGAACAAAGCCTTTTAGTTCCAACATGAATCCAGCCGTTTGTCTGTCTACCAAAGGAGGGGAAAGGGACAAGGCAGCCTCTGTGGTTTGCCATTGGACCTGGTCCCGCCTGACTCTGGCTACATTCCAGACTAGTTATCGTCTCTCCCCGTTCCACCTCTCTGTTTCTTTCTTTCAGTCTCTCGTCTCTCTCCCTTTTCTCTCTCTGCTACCTTTATCTGTCCTCCGCTCTCTTCAGAAACAGTTTCATTTTTCCATATATTACTTTGTTCTTTCTTTCTTTCTTTCTTTCTTTCTTTCTTTCTTTGTCTCTTTTTCTTTGTCTCTTTTTCTCTCTCCCTCTCTCTACCTGCTTTCACTATAAATAGATAGAGAATGGGTTTCCAAAAAAGGTCGGAGTATGTGAGTGTTAAGGAGACATAAATTTGTTTACAAATTCACATTGAGGGGACCCACCACTCATTTGGGGAAAAAAATTCCCAGTATCATAAATCTTGAAATTAAAGGGCCTAATGTTAGGGTTGGCCAACTGTTTATGATGGTAGGTTAGGGAAAGTCTCCAGGAAATGAATATAATGCCCCCTGAAGTGATGGAAATATGACTCCATGTGCATGTGTGTTTGTGTGACAGGCAAGCAGTCGTATATTTTGTTTTAATTCCAAGTGGAAGACCGTCTCACTGTGAGGCAGTGTTAGCATCAAGAGACCCTGAAATCAATGTAATTTACTACACAGCTCTTACTCTGTCTGTGTGTGCGTGTGTGTGTGTTTGTGTGTCATAATAGCTTGGTTTATGGTGAGGATCACAACTATTGATTTGAACAGGGAGAGAGACGGAGAGGAAGAGAATGAGACAAGTGAGGAAGATAGCGAAACAAAGGGAGAGACAGGCAGAGAAATCAGTGGGTCTCTGCCTTGCGCTATTTAAATGTCAACCATCCAATAACAGGTTGAAGCAAAAATGAAATGCTCTGACCTCTTAGCTATTAACACACACACACACACACACACACACACACACACACTGTTCAGCAATAATATTTTCTGAGCAGCCAGTTGCCTGCACAGCCTGTCTTACTCTGTATCTTTTTCTCACTTCCTCATTTTCTGTCCATCTATTTGTCACGTTATTAATGACGTATTTATATTTGTTGCTGGGATAGGCTCCAGCCCCCCTGCAACCCTGAATTGGATAAGCAGAAGCGAATGGATGGATATTTATATTTAAAAGATTACATAAACATCAACATGTTTGTATTTTGCTTACAGCGTTGTGTATGTTGTTGAGTGTTTGTAAGGGTTGTGTTTGCCCTTGACAAGGAATTGTTATGAGAAGTTTTATTGAGATGAGCGTACACACACCTATAAATGCTCTGCACAGATTTAATCTCGATTCTGTCACAATGTAAAGCGCGTGCATTAGTTTGTGTGTATTTGGGCAATAAAGTGTGAGTGTGTGTGGATGCCTGTGAGCGTCCGTGCATATGTGTGTGTGTGTGAGTGACAGGCAGATAATGGGTTGTCAGAAGAAGCGACAAGTTTGTGTCCTTGTGTAGTCTCCTCTGAAAGAGGAAGACCCAGGGAAGAACACAAACCAAGACAAGGAGGGGTTGGGGAGAGACGTGTGTCTCTATTTAAGGTGAGGTGCTTTTATTAAAAAAAGCCTGGAAGGACATAAGGAAGCTGGTGGGTTACAGCAAGACTGGATAAAAGAGGAATAAAACATCAACAGGTGATAGGCTGATTATCACTGTGAAGTCAATTTATGACAAGGAAGAAAGAACAAAGCTTTTCATTAATTTTGTTCTTATTCTCCAGTAATATATTCCAGTCTGGTAATGTCAAATGTTTTTAGGTATTGTAAGTACTGAGCTTGATTGGAAAGATAATTTTGATTATAACATAGTAAGTTTTTTAAACTGATTAAAATATCCAGAACAGAAAGTCCCCTTATCAAATTAATCAAGGATTAATTAAGGATTTGGGCTAGTCATCTAGGTTTGGAGTGTTAGAACATAGAAGTGTGTTATATTTGTTGCTAGCTATTTTGTGCTTCTTTTCAAACATATTTATCATGCTTTACTCTCATAGATGGCAGAGCGGCAGAGGCATTTCGACTGTTACATCCTCTGGAATCTGTCTTGACTGATGGATTTCTTCTCTAGAAAAGCAGCTCCTGTATCAAGAGAAATAAATCTTTGACAGCAATTGGTATTGCTTAAACATATTACCTTTCCTCTATTTTCCAGAAGAAAGCAATGTCATGTCGATTAATAGCCATATAGCTTGAAGACTATTTCTTGTATGTGAGGTGGGCTTTCCAAGTGAATACAGCAGAAAGAGGTGAAAAATTTGATCTATTTAAATGTACTCTCTCACATATATAGTGAACTGACATGAGCAGGCAGAATGTAGAGGAGGAATAGCGCAGCTTTGTGATTGTAGTCGCTTCTGTGGGTGTGTGGTGTGTGGGTGTGTAGGCACTGTGGGGTTATTGATCCAGCTAAATGAGCCAGTTAAGGTAATTAAAGCCCTGGGCAGCAAGGAGGGAAAGTTGATTATATTGACAACAGCAGTCTGAATACACATAAAAGATGGAAACAAAAGACATGTCCTTATGGAAGTTACTGCTTTTGAGAACTGCCTGAATGACAAGAGTGGAGTAGAAATAGGTGTTTAAAAAATCCTGCGAGGAAAATGTTGACACAGAACTCTTGGTCATTTTTGGCAACAAAGTTACCTCATACTCACTGTGCACGGAAATTCCAATAGTTCAAAAGTTTCCTCACATGCTAATTTCTTATTTCCTTACAACATTTTTTTGTCCCACTTGTGGACGTGATCAGAATGTTGCCTTCTATATTTATAAATATACACACAAAGTTTCTAATATTAACAATTCAATATGTCGCTATAATACCAACATGCTTAAGAATACATAATTCTGATTCCACTTTGGTTTGCTTTCTTTCGTCTCTCCTTTTGTAGAACCCATGCGCACTCCTAAGAGGTTGAAGATTGCTGAGACCAGGTCCCGTTTGATTGCAGTGGATTGGGAATCGCTCGGTTACAATATCACCCGCTGTCACACCTTTAATGTTACCATCTGTTACCATTACATGACTGCCAACAATCGTAGCAAAGCTGACTGTTTGGACATGGACCCTAAAGGTACTACTTACTTTTAGTACCACCATAAATGTACTACTATGATTATTAAGGTGGGGTTTTCAGCTGTGGGGTTTTCTGATCTTCTATTGCTATTAATTCATAGTGACATAGGTTTAGAAGTACACAAAGGCAGTGCACTTGATTAGATAATAGCTGTATAAGCACTGAAATTTAGCATAATAAAAAGGTGCCTGCCTTCATCTGTTCACAGTGAGATTGCCAGCAGTATTGACAACCACTTCATTTTAAAGCCAATCTTAATATCAGAAGCACTGAAGAATACTGGAATGAACATTTTACAATAGATTGCAGACAGTCTAATGTACAGTAATTTAAATCATTCCTTGAAAACTAATAATTAATTATTGGTTGAAATGATGTTTCATGTGCACTCAGATTGACTTGCACAGATATTGATCCGTTAGTCAATGAATCTAGTAGCTGACTGACAGAAATGTGATAGCCAGTCATTTGCATAATCAATTATATATTTAGGTTCAAGGCAGATGTCAGCAGCTCTCTGGTTCCATCATTTAAAATATGAGGCTTTTCTACTAGTTTTCTGTCACTGTAAACAATACCTTTGGTTCTTATTATTACTCAGATGAAACAATACATTTAAAGATGCTTTAGGCTCTGAAAAGTTTTTTTTATTAGTATTTACTATTTTACAACATTAAATAGACCATTAATAACTCAGCAGCAGATTAATCACTGAGAAAAACAGTTGTTTTGATCTTAAATGCATAACAAATGTCAAATGTTTTGTTTTCTTTGTGGCTCTCAGCACCACGCCACCTGGTGGGGAACCTGCCACCCTACACCAACGTCAGCCTGAAGATGATTCTCACTAATCCTGAGGGACGGAAAGAGAGTGATGAGACCGTCATACAAACTGATGAAGATGGTGCGATACACTAATTGTAGCTCCTTTATTTTTTTTATTCTGTTCCACATTTCAAATGTATTGTTAAACTACAGGTTTTGGATACCTGCAGCTCTTATCTGTATGTCTTGGTTTCTCATTTGCAGAACATTATACTATTGATTTTATTAGCATTATATGAATTTATCCCTCTGTGTGTGTGTGTGTGCGTGTGTGTATTAATAGTTCCTGGTCCAGTTCCCAGTCAGTCGCTTAAAGCTACACCATCTGAAGAAACAATAAGTCTTTCCTGGAAGGAACCAACTGAACCCAATGGAGTCATCATACAATATGAGGTACTATCATTAGCAGGAGTTGTAGGAGCCAAATTAACGCCATGCTCCTTTGGAAAAATGTAAAACACTGGTTTCTCTGTCTCTACTTCAACTCAGATCAGCTACAGCGGTGTGCGTTCATTTGACCCTTCAGTGCCTCTGCAGCGGCCAGGACTCACAGTGTCACTGCCTTCAAACGCCTCCCATCACACGTTTTCTCAGCTCCACCCAGGTGTCACATACCAGCTGTCTATACGAGCATCAACCTCCAAAGGCTTTGGTCCTGCAACCACAGTCAATGTGACAACTAATATTTCAGGTAGAAAGATAAATTTTAATATGTGCTGTTGACTCAAAGATTTTTTACACTTAGACTACAAAAGGTTAAAGCTACACTTATGCAGACTCATATTCTCTCTTCAGCCCCAACAATAGATGAGTATGATGGTCAAGAGGCCTTCCTGAATGAAACTGCAACAACTATTACTGTCCTGCTCAAACCCGCCCAAGCTAAGGGAGCACCCATAAGGTACAGCACGGTTGTTAAACTGGCACGATCACATAAAACATGACAAAACAGTCAAAATCTTGTTGCTTATCCTAAATGTGTTTGTGAAAAAATTACAACTTAAATTATAGCTGTACTTATACTTTCTCCTTATCTACAGCGCGTACCAGATTGTGGTGGAAGAAGTGAATCCTCAGCGGACACGCCGTCAGGCTTCATCTGACTGTTATGAGGTGAATATTGATCTGTTTTGACAGCCTATGCCCCTAAAACCTTTAAAGCTTTTCTTGTAAACGCTTATTCATTATTAAAAGTTTCATTCTAAAAAGTTTTAATTTTACAATAAATTTTTATTACTGTGCTTTAGACAGTAATAGTAATTTGGATTGCTGGTTTTGCAAAGCAGACCATTATTTACATTTACATGAACTTATATTTCTAGACATATTTTTGTCTTCTGCAGGTCCCGGTTTCTTACCACAGTGCATCTAGTGGCGGATCCCCTTATTATTATGCTGCCCAGCTGTCCCCCAGCAATCTGCCTGAACCACTCCCCTTTACCGTTGGAGACAACAAGACATATCAGGCAAGTCTTTTACCTGAACAAGACTATATGTACATAATGCAATGAAAACATATGTTTATTTAGATATTCTAGATAATTACATATCCATGTTGTTCTTAACCAAGAGTAAAAGTAAAATCAGCAGCTGACAGTCTTTCCTTAATTTCCTCAGGGTTTCTGGAATCCACCCCTGGCTCCAAGGAAGAACTACAACATCTATCTTCAAGCTGTCAGCAGTACAGAGAGGGTAAATTTTTACGTGAATAAAGTTAAAAAATGCACACTAATAAATTGTTTTAGCACTTCTGGACATACATTATGTACAATATTTAATATTAAATAAAGTTCAGTGCAATCACATGGTTAGTTATGTAGTGTTTTGTATGGAACTAAAGTATCTACTTGATGTCTTTCTCCACAGGAAACAAAGACACAGTGTCTGAGACTGGCAGCTAAACGTAAGAACTCACTAAACCTCATCTTAATTTAACTATTAGATACAGCCTCAATGGTAAAAATAGTTTTGAAAATTTTCTTTAAAAAAAGAACAAAAAACAGAAAAACAAAGAAACTCCTGTACTTCCTGGGCAGCCTGTCAGAGGAAAGTTGGCTTAAAGAGAAAGTGGCCCTAAAGGAAAATAAGATTCAGATAGAAAGTGAACTAAGGGGCTTCACCAGGTCCCAGGATATGATATATGAGGAATTTTTGGACTGTGAACAATGCAAAGCTGCACTAGAGTTCAAGAGTAAAGTTTTGGAGTGTAATAGGTCCCCTTTAAGGGTCTGGCATAAATCTAAGGGGGAAATGCTAGAATTTGAAAGCAGACAATCCTCCTCTAAGCCCCTCCTACCAGACATGCATGGGCACATGCACATACTTCTTACACTGCTGCTTTAAAGTGAGTCAATACTGACTTCTGAATTCACATGGAATTGAAACCTCACTCTCCCATCTGAAAATTCTCACCTGAATCCAATGAAACTTATTTTCACTGTGCACTTTTTTTTTTTTAAACTATTCATCTGATCTTATCTAAAGGGAACTGTGAATGACCACAGTCTCTGGTTACAAGCTAGCCTTTCCAAAGACTAAAAAGAGAGTGCAGACTACGGGGTGTAGATATCTATTTCCTACAACATGCTAAAAGGTTTATAAGCATGTTTTTGGTCTAGTGACACTAAAAACATTTTGCTTACTCTATCTTTAATCTGTTTATTATTGTTTTTTTCCTCTGGTCTGCCCCTTATTCCCATGAAGGTTCGCTAAATGGAAATTGTTTCTGTTTTAAGAGCATTAGAAAAAGCAGAACTGCACTTGTGCATGTCAGTAAGAGAAAACACTGGTGTGTGTGCTGGTGTGAACTGAGTCTAAATGTCAGGTTTTGCCATGTCAATAGATTATCAGATGGTTTTAAAGGGTGTGAGATTAATCCCCAGGCACTACACGCAGATATGCACAAAAATGTGCACACACTGTTTTGAGGAAAGATTTTTAGAAATGCAGCTAATGGTTTATCTGTGTGGAGTAAGAACAAGGATAAATACATTATATTTTGAATAAAATTGACAACCTCATGCTAGTAATGTAGAACTACAAGGCAAAAAGAGGGGAAAATTTAAGTGGCTGAAGAGTGGGCCCACTTTTGCTAAAACTATAAGTTTCTGTTTTTTACATGTAGTGAAGTCATGATATCTGCCTATAGTTCTGACATATCAATTTTTCATGATCTTGTTTTTATTGCTTTATTTAACATTTAAAAAAAAAGAGTATAATTCCTTAATGCATAGCTAATACTTTAAGTTATATATGAAAGTATATAACTCAATTTGTATACTTTCATAAGTCTGATTTTCATGTAAGTGACACATTATGTAGTGCCTCTGTCAAACAATCACAACCGTCTTTAATGACCAAATAGCTTTTTGGACAAGGTTATTTCAGTGTACTTTTTAATATTAATATTAAAACTTGTGATAAATAGAAGGTTCATGTCGGGTATCTCAGCGTGTCCAATAAGGGACCATAAAGGCAGAAACAGTTCCTGAATTACGTCCTTGTGAGCCATCTTTGTTCTGCTGCACAGTGTGCGTTACTGTAGCAAGAAGGCAAGATGGAGTATAATGCTTTTCTGAACTTAACTTCTTTGACCTCCAAGTGCAGACAGCTCATAAAGCTACACAATAAAAGTGACATCATTTTGAGCATAATCAGCCTTAATGATTGTAGAATGAATCATTATTGCGGGTTAAGTTAAGTTGATTAAGTATTTATATGTGGACCCATTGAGGGAGGGACAGGCATTGGAAACTTGCTCAGTCTTTAAATTCTGTGGCGTGTGTTCCTACAAGTGTCAGTTTGATTAGAATTGGAATTTCTTTGCAGTAAAAAGAGACATGCCTCTTTATTAACAAAGCCCTACGGGTGACGCAACTTGCTTTTTGTTCTCCCTAGGTCAAAGAGTACAGTGTGAGTACGCCAAGAATTTATCCTGCTGGATAGACAAGAGGTGTTTGCTTTAGCACCAAGTGTATCATATTTGATACAGGAGTTCAATTTTCTTTCCTAAAAAAAACACTCTAAATAAATTGCACAATATGTTTTAAGCAATAAATAGCAGCAAAAAAAGGTGAGATGTAGCAAATATGACACAAATTAAAACTCATATATACAAATTAGCGTTTATTTTCTTTTTTAAGTTTATCAGAAGGCTTGATAAACACTCCATTTAAAAAAAAAAGACTTTTTCTGCCAATTATTTCATGGTTTCAGGCTTTACAGTGTTAAGTCCCTCTAACATGGCACGTTTTGTCACTAAAACAAGCAAAAACATGTGAAACCACCAACTCTGCAGGGTCATATTTCAAGAACTACTGTTGGTTGTAGTTACTTGGACAGGTGGTCACTCTGCCCGAAAGCTGCTAAAACAAAATGACACTGTCTTTCCAGCCTGGGGAGGTCTGAGTGAAGCTGAAAGACTTTAGAGGGGATTTTAGATTTTTATAATAAGAGAGACCAACACACTAATGGACCGAGAGGTCAGACCACTGGCTCTTCCTTTCTCTCTCCATCCCCCTGCATGTGTGTTTGTGTGCATTCAACCATGCATCCAGGAGGGAGGATTAAGTGATGGTGGTCATAGTAGGTCATCTGGGGTATTGTGTATTGTCATTGCTGCTTCAGGGTGTTTTGTGTGCCTGTGTGCGGGTAAGTTGTGAGTGTTAGTGTACTGACCTGAATCATTTTTACACACATTAAGAGCTACTGCAGACATTATGAGGTCAGGCTGAGAACCCTTAAAAGATTGTTGTTTTTGTTTTGGTGTGTCTTGACATATTTTATCTAATAATTTCTTGGCCTAATAGTTATATGAGGTTATATGAGGAATATGTGTCATGTGGAAATCATCTAAAGGAAAATTTGACCATTGTACATCAGCAATATGCTAATATCCAGGAACGGATGTAGCAGCTACCACTGTCGCCACCTAGCAATGCCTTTGTAGTCAGATTTTGCTGTTAAACAAATATAAAATGGCAGTATTATTTCTTCATTCCAAAACGTGGTTAGGCGATATAAACCGCATAAAACTTTACTGTCAGTATTTAGTGTAATTCAATCTAAGCATTTTCTGTTTTCAAGTAACTTGACTTTTATTTTGCACCATAAATAATTCCTACTAAGTATTGGCTATATAGCAAAAGCTTGATTTAGCTCATCCCTCTGCAGAGAGCTGAGATAGAGGTATGTTCACAGAGCTGTTTGTTTGTTCATCTGTCAGCAAGATTACGCAAAACCTACTTGTCCAAATTTGATAAAACGTTGCTGAGAGATGGCACATGAGCAACGGATGAATCCAGCTAAGTTTGGGTGCATTTTCAGATCCCCCCCCCCCCTTTTTTTTTTTTTCTTTTCGGGGCTGGCCTGCCTGTCTCTTTTTCTCTCTCCCTCTCTCTACCTGCTTTCACTATAAATAGATAGAGAATGGGTTTCCAAAAAAG
>VUQK01031014.1:26494-41477 GCA_015106715.1 Bujurquina vittata
TATATATATATATATTTTTTTTTTTACATAAGAAATAGGGCCTGTAGCTAATATGGCACCCCCTTGCATGACCCTCAAGCTTTAGCAATCAAAGGGTGTTTTCTTCTGTTTTTGTTGTTACTGGTTGAGACAGGACAGTTTTGTCCTAATTTGCATATTCCCTTGTGTCTCACTCTTTGCTTTCTGATTGGCTCACAACCCCAGGAGGACCTACTATTCATACTCTTATTACCTGTAAGTAAACAACCAATCAACAACCAGCTCACCCAGCTGCTGCTATCTTATTGGGCGAATTATTAGTGGCTAGTTGTTGTTATTTTTAAAGATGCAGTATACTTTTTTCAAGACAAAACACATTTCAGCTCTGACCAACCAGCCAAAGTCATCCTCATTGATGCCTCACCAGGGAGGGGGTCAGTTCAATTTCATGTCAATCTGCTCAGGATTTCAATATATTCCTTCATCTTTAAGTTTTTTTGTATTTTCAAAATATTGAAAATGTATTTTTAGCAAGAGAATGTTGATGGTTTCCTGTCTAAAAAGTCTGAGAAATAAATGTTTGCTGAATTAAAAGGAATGCAAGAATTTATTTAAAGGACTGAACTGAGAGTGAATTGACCTCAGCCCTGGTGTCCTCTACATGCTCCAAAGTTGCTCTGAAGCAGGCTTAAGAAGGCCACAGTTGGCCGTAAACCAGAACCAAGCAGGCCAGAGTGGGACAATACTGGCCTAAGCGTGTTATTTGAAAAAAGAATGCTGCACTTGTGATTTGTAGCTCTTTGTGTGCATGTAGTCATGTGATCATCCATCCGCCCATCAAGTCACCGGTATCATGGTAAAACTCTGCTGCACATGTTCAGTGTCTCTCTCTTGCCAGTGGAACTGAACTCGTTGGTTTCCTTTTTGGGATACATGGCTTTTGATTTTTTGTGGGTTGGTTTCATGATGTTTTTTCTTCTTTCGTGGTTACTTCTTTTTCTACCCAGGCTGTTACTGGCTCTGACCAAGATGGATCCTGAATCAATTATTTGCACTGCCTTGAAATTGAATATTTGAATTTATTCATTGCTTCTTTTTTTCCACAATCACCAGAAACAAAACCAAGAGGAAATGCATATTAAGGCAGGATTTTTTATGTACTTTACAGGTCCCGTGGAGTAGTTTCACAACTTATTTAATGAGACATATTTCATTTTAAAATAGGACTGCTGCTCTGTTGAATTTTTTCAAACTTGCTACACTCACTACTGCTGTTTATGATAAAATAGTGTTCTTCCAAATTTGCATCTATTAAATCACATTATAAAGAACAAAATTTTGGATCTACAGTGTCTCCTTTTTTCCTAATATAGACAGACTAAGACTTTGCATTAATTTTCACATTGAGCTCACGGAGCATATGTTACCACACTGCTACACCTTAAGAAGTTATTGTTTTTAGTGTTCCTCATCACTGAAGACAATTCGCCTGGTGTCTTGGAATACATTTGCAATTTTAATAATTAGGCATGTTCATTAGATATTCATGCATTCTTATGAATTCACACTACACTTCAAATGAATTCACAATTTCAAATTTGGAAACAGAACATGACAAATGACAATTTGTTGTTTTTTTTTAAAAGTAGAGATCCATTCTAGGTCTGGTCTCAGCTCCACCTCTCTCTTGCTTTCTCTCTCCCCCCTTCTTTTATTACTCAACATGTAGAGTAAAAATACTCAGCATGTGGTGGTTTATATAATATGTAAATATCATTCTCTCCTGTTTTTGTTTCTTTTTATACAACCAGTAATTCAGTGACAAACACATACAAACAGCTACACCCGGTCAACAGTTCAATCTGTTTCTACTGAGTGTGTGAGCGTGTGTGTGTGTTTGTGTGTGTGTGTGTGGTCTCAGAGGTGGAGATGGTGTATGTTGGTGTCAAGAGGTAAAATATACACAAAAACAGCATGTTTTCTATCTGTTTACTGGGAAGAAGTCAGAGCTGTACATTGCATCAGTTTGGTAGCAATCAAAAATTGATTGGTAATCAATAAAATGCACAAGATGTTTCCACTTTTAGCTCCAGGCTCTCTGTGTTGCACATAAAATTCTATTGCACTGAAATTTAATAATGTATAGCTGTTCTCTTAACTGATGTACATCTATGGCTCTGGGTACATAATGTTCCTGCATGATGTGTCATGCTCGACATATTAAGTCCTTAAAGGTGTTTCCCTGCAACTTTGTGTGTTGAACACGCAGAGTTAAATATGAAACGGATGTGTTGATATCTGCTTTTTATACATCAGACACCAGCCTCATGATAAAGAACATTTTCCATATATTCAATTTGTTTTTAAAAGTTAAAGCAGTACATCCTACAATAGACAAGAGACTGAAAATCAGCGTCCCACTCTCTCGTAACAGCTCACTGACTATTGATGATATGACTCATGCAAGTCCTGCTACTCACATGGTGATAACTGTGGGTTGGTTAATGGGTTTCTTTGAGGTTCTGTGCACTGTAAATCAGTCCTTGCTGTTGTATCTTTGCAGTCAGATGAAAACCAGATAATCCATAATCTCGACAATATTTTTCTTTTTGTTTTGTTTTCAAGTATTAGTTTATGTATCATAATTCTAGCAAGTTCACAAACATGCAAAAATAGCTTCCGGATGGTACAGTGCAGAGGCTTTCATCTGACAGCTCTAAGCTACAAAAAGGTCTTTTTCCTTGGTTTGAATTAGATACTGCAGTATTTTTTCCTTTGCTCCTTTAGCTGAGCCTGTTAAATGCTGCCAAATATGAGCAAGCCTCTCCTCTGCCTTCCTTGCTTGCTCTTTCCTCTTTCCTTCTTATCTTTTTTCTTCTCCCTTCCTTTCTCCTTTTGTCCCATTTCCTTATTGTTGGTTCCAAACTCTGCATCTTGAGTGAGTAGCCCCAGACAAAAAAAGGGGATAGTAATCCAGCCTCTGGATTCACTCATATGTACTTGAGATTGTTCTTTACAAGGCTGTGGTCTGCAGGATAGCTGTTGTTTGTGTATTAATTTGCACCATTCCTGACTGCCTCTCTATCTCCCTCTAACAGGAAATTGGCTAAAAAACGTAAAGATGCCATTGGAACAACACGGCAGGAAATGACACACATGGTGAACGCTATGGACCGCAGCTATGCTGACCAGAGCACTCTGCATGGCGAAGACCCCATGGCTGTGACATTTATGGACTCTCACAACTACAACAACAGATGTAGGTTCATAAAAGCAATTATCAGTTTAAAAAAAGTTAAATAGGTAGCTCTAAATCTTACGTTCTGTGTTTTCTATCTATTTCTAATGCATTTTATCTGATGTCCACACTGATTAGAGATCATTTTTTATAACAATAACCAGGAAAATATAGAACAGTCCTTTGTTTTCCAAACAAGGGTCTGAACCTGTATCTTTTGCCTGTAAAAAGACTCAAATGATGAAATATCAAAATCGTCAGATTGAGATTAATTGATTCACTTCACTTCACATGGAAAGCACGACAGCAGAAGTGCAGAACTAATGCATGACGATGTTGAGAAAAACTGCTGAAAATAGTAAGATGTTGCCAGAATTTTTAACTTATCGGGAGGGTCTCAGTTGTCCTCATCAATACTTTATTAAATCAGAAATTTTGAAATGTTTCCTCCTGCAGTGCCCAACGATCCTCTGGTTCCTACTGCTGTGTTAGGTGAGACTTCCAGTGTGGTTGGATATGTCACATCTATCACCTCTAGCGCCTGTAGTGATCACCCACCATCATCAAGTAGCCCTTGTAACCCTGGCACGTATTACCCCCTGTTAGTCATAACCTATATTACAATGACCTTTGATATTTGTGTAAATCAAAAGTTTGGCTTTCTTGGATGTTTCTGTACCATTAGAAGTAAGACTTTTTAACAAAGGTAAAAAAAATCAAGGAAAATTTAAAGAGGTATAACAGATTAGAATATGAAGCTGGCGAAACTTTGTGCTCATCTTTTATATTTTTCTGCCAACTCTCTGTGTCGAACATGTCTGGTATGAAAAACTCCAACAGCCAAGCACTTCATCTGTCATCCTGTGTTTTCCTTTTTGTTCAGTCATTCCCAATTCAAGCCATGGTTTCTGTTTCCTGCTGAGAGTTATTGATATTCACAGTAATTGCCATCATTCTCCCTCAGAGACCTCATTATTTCCACAGTTTTGAGTTGTTTTAAGGCGTGCCATTTTGTCTCCCAAAAAATGACAGAAAAGAAGGCTTAAAAGAAGTAAGACAAATTGTCATGTTGCCACAGCAAAATGACTGCCGATTAAATCTGTGACAACACTGAACAACTTAGTGTCTACAGTCTTGTGTCTTTGGCAGAGGTTTTTCTGTGCAGTGGATCTAGAAGTCTGCTTGAGTATCTACCATCTGTGTTATTCCCTGGACTTGTTTTGTTGCTGATGCCCCGCTCTGAATGGCTGAATTGTGAAATCTGTAGCTTTTGCCAACTTGGATGTTTTTCTAGCTCCAGTGTTGCAGTGGAATGTGTTTATCTGTAGTTTAGTCTAGTGTTGATACTGCAGCATGATGTGGAGTTCTGAAATACCCTTAAGGGGTCCACAAACCACAGCGCCACCAAACTGTGTTAATTAACTGTTCCATACCCTCTAATTTGGAGTGAAGGCTGCAGTTACAATCTGTCTTGGCCAATCACTTCACAGAGGAAGAAGAAGTAGCAGGAAGTAGCAAATTAAGAGGCAGTGTCGGGTCAAGTTTACTGTTAATTGCTTTGACGAGGGCTTAACAAACCTTTAACAATCAGTAATGAGCTAACATGTCCTCAGAGCAGAGAAAAGCATCAGTTGGATGAAATAAACAGTGTCAGTTAATAAACAGTGGCGAAGATGAAATCAGCCGCTTGTGCTACAACCCTGAGGTACTGCATTATTTAACCTGCCAGTCTGTACATTACAACTGTCAACTCACATTTTTACCACAGCACACTTTGAAGTTCTGCAACTGTTTAACCCCACTAATAACCTCTTAATGAGCTGCTTTCTAAAATGGACAGATTTCCAAAATCTAAATATAATTATATCATAGCAGCTATACGAGCAGCTATAACCCTAGATTTCTGCATTATACTATCGCAAAACCATTTCCAAACTTGCCCAATTTGAAAATCTTTTGCTGCTAATTCAAACCTTCAATAACAGCTTTCATTAATACACAAGACTGACACAACGTATTTCCTCTTTCTGTTTACACAGATTCATGTTAACCTTCAAGTGATTTGTTTGTAGCAAGCAAAAGCTTAAAAGCTTTTCTTTGCCACCTGATAGTCACTGATCCGTTTTAACTTCTTCCTCTCTATTGATGTGATACAGTCCTCATTAAAAACAGGTTTTATATATATGAATAATAATATAATAACTCTCGTGGATTTATTAGTTCTAATAGGTTTTAAATGTAACCTCTCATGGCCTACCTGCAGTATCTTCATGTGCACCAGGGGGCCGCAACTTGCATTTGGGACTCAATATTGGGTACTTTAAGCTGCTCCCTTATTTCCCAACGGGTCAGAACAGTAGATGGATCTGCGTGTTTGATTTGGCAAAGATTTTATGCCAAATTCCCTTCCTTACATAACCTTCCCATTTATCGAGGCTTATGAGCCCCTGTGAGGCTGGGTTTACCTCTCAAACTGGGGATGTTAGGTGAATATGTTAACCACTACACTACACAGAACTTTTGGGATCCCTTATTGCCCATTGGTAGTTGACTTACAGATGTTCTATTTCTGGAAATATTTGATTGAACACAGTTTTCACAATATGTTTAGAAGGTGAAGAACAGCAGAATGCAACAAATGTTTTACTCTGCTGTGAATTTAGTTATATCTTTTAAATGATAATACCACTACATGGCATTGTAGAGGACATCCGGCAACAGGCTCACAATTTGTTTTGAGATATTTTTTTTGTTTGTTTTTGTTTTAAAAGTTTCTGTCTTGTGGCATTTTTTGTTCATGCTCCATTTTTTTGTGTCGTCATCTACAGATTCTATGTAACATCCAACGTGCATAGGCTTGTTAAGTCCTTCTGAACTGATCAAAACTGTTAACTTTAGTTTGATTAACAAATCCACTTATCCTGCAGCCTGACTAGCCCTTTTTGCTCTCTTTCTTTTTCTGCTGCTTTGACATATAGTTCCAATCACAGGTGAGTATAAACCAAGAAAACAAAGTAATAAATGTTTTGTTTGGTTTGGAGTTTTTTTCTGCTAATATCAGAGGCAGAAACTACTACAGAAGATTTGGAAGGTCTTGTCACTTTTGTATCTATCAGTGCAAGTAAATTCGAAACATGTTGTTTCAAAAGTTCAAATCAATGCTTACACATGTCTTTATCTAGCTTACCTTTTGAAGCATTATAAAGTAAAATAGCGAGGAGGCGAACGAAAAATAAAGCAAGACATTTTATAAATTAGTAGCTAACCTAACCTTATTTTCTCTCCTCTTATAGATGAGAACCACACTGGCTCCGCGGCAGAGAACAGCAGGCTTCTGGATGTTCCTCGGTATCACTGTGAAGGAACTGAATCTCCATATCAGACAGGACAGCTCCACCCTGCCATCAGGGTGGCTGATCTCCTGCAGCACATCAACCTAATGAAAACATCTGACAGCTATGGCTTCAAGGAGGAATATGAAGTAAGATTATTATCTGTACTGTTGACACTAGAACTTGTAAAAGAGGCAAATCCATTATTGATTTCAGAGGTATTAACACGGGAGCGTTATTTTAAAAATCATTACTGCTCTATTTAATGTTTTGGCCTCCCATTAAAATGAAAACATGACTACCAGGTCTGAATTGCCTCTTAATTTGAGGGTACCGTCTGCTTTATTGACTAAACAATCAGTGAGTCACAAACCATTTTTATTTTTATTTATTTTCATTTTATTTTAGCACCTAATCAGAATTTGCTGATTGAATTAAACCAGTGAAGCAAAACAGTGGAGCGTCTCAGTACTTCTTTCTTCTCAGAGATTCTTCTCAGAGATATGTAGTAGTACAGTAGCATTTTTTAAGAATCCATGACGTGTAATTTTCTTTTTTATTTCTTTGTCTGTTGTTGGTGATACAGAGCTTCTTTGAGGGCCAGTCGGCCTCCTGGGACGTGGCTAAAAAAGAGCAGAATCGTACCAAAAACCGCTATGGGAACATCATAGCATGTAAGCAAGACATCTGTGTTTCTGTATTTCTGTATTCATAAGTCAAACAGCTTTACAGGCAGAGTAGAAGAAGAAAGTGGGACTAGTGACTCCTAGCAACCTCCAGCAGAAACTTGACAGCCAGTCTGGGAATACACATTTTTCCTTAGCAAGAATGGGTTCTTAGGGGGTTACCAAATAGTCTAACCTGAAACCTTGTTAAGGGTCACCACATTTATTTTCAAATTCTGATTGGTGCACAAAAAGACATAGCAGTTCTTTATTATTATTATCATTAAACCATACCCATGCAAACTGAGAAAGAAAAAGAGAGAGGTAAAAAAACAAAATAGGAAATTCAGAAAAATAGTCCAATAATAATTCCTTTCTTTAACTTTCTTTCTCCTGTTTTTTTCTCTCTGGCATACACACACTATTTTCCTTTGTGTTTCTTCAGATGACCATTCAAGGGTTATTCTGCAGCCCATAGAAGATGACCCATCCTCTGACTACATCAATGCCAACTACATCGATGTAAGTGGAAACACATCGAATGCTACTATTGGCTCCCAACGAAACCAACGAAACCACACTCCCTCGCTCGTATGTCAGGCCTCTATACCTTGATTGCGTCTACCAGTCATCCATTGTACCATTTTATGCATCCACCCATCCATCATACATGAAGTACATGTGTCTGTCTCAGGTGTTAGTCCTATTGTCTCTCCATGAATTCACTTCTCCATCCCAAACTAAATAATCAGTCTAAATCTTATATGTAAGATTTTTAGGCATCATTTGGGTTTAGTAGATTATTTTTTTATAGAAGTTCAAAGGCCACAAAGAAATCCATTCAAAAGAGTGACTTCAGGAAATGACTGTGCGAGTTAATGAAGTTTAGAGGTGATGGTTAACAGGCTTTGTTACTGTTGGGCAGAACCAGGATTTCGGATTCTGCCTTCCAGTGTTTGTTAGGCTAAGCTAAGCTAAGCTGACCAAGTTCTGAGAGTAGCTCTCTCTATTTGTAGCATTTCTCTTCTAACTTGAGTCACTGTCATCTTTTAACTGGCCCACAAACTGACTTATACATCTGTATACAATTCATTTTCATCTTCCAGTTATCTATTACTTTCCTATGGTTTCTGCATTTACTCATGACAGTCTTCATCTATTCATCCACTTTATGTCATCTCTCAACAGTCATCTGCACGCTAGTCACTACTATTCACATTGTGCTTTTTTTTAATGCTAGTATGCTTATCGTATGCTCCTCTGTGTTATAATTTACTGTCATTAAAACTATTGCATGCCTTCTACCACTCACATTAAGCTAGAATTAGAATGAATGGTGTGGACACTCCCTAATCTTTGTTGGCACAACAAAGACAACTGCCACACCAATTTAGACTACACCCAAAAGACAGAGAAAGCTGGAACAACAGTATAAATTGTAATATGCCGGCTTTCTGAGTCTTTTTGGTTTTAGTGTGCCCTCCCTGGAAGGTGGTCAAGTTCCATTAGGGAGTGTCCTTGCGTTTAGTCTAATTTGGAGTTTTAGATCACATTTTTTTTTCTGCATGTTCTATTCAAACTTCCATTATGTCAATACAGCTTTTCTTTTTTCTGATTGACACTCACTGACATTGTTGTGCTTTCTTTCTTTCTTTCTTCCACCCGTTCTTTCTGCCTGTGGCTTGGGCTGTAGATTTGGCTGTACAGGGATGTAAGTATCACTGTGGTCACGTTCAAATATGCCCCTCAACATTTATTCACCTGTACATCCATGAACCAGTTCTGATGCATCAAGACACGATGTGTATCCATTTTGAGTTGCTGGGGCATCTTTTGCATGACTGATCGCACTTCATCTTGGCCACCAACCACCATCTTTTCATTTCACTGTTTGCTGTAAATCTGAATATGCATAGTCACTACTTTTGTCTCAATTGCCATCATGACAACTTAATCAGTGGTTGTCATAGCCCTGGGCATACCAGGCAGTTGTTGGTGATGTCAGGTAATAGTTTTTAAGTGTCAGATTTTGCTGAAATTATATCACCATGATGAGATGACCAACTTTGCAAACTTTAACATGAATTCAACAGTATGAGGTGCACCTCAACATGTCAGCTAAAGTAGTGACTCATTATACTGTCAGGAAATGTTTCTCCTGTTGTAGGTGAAAGTGAGGTAGGACAGTAGTTTACTTTCAAAAGTCAAAATCTCCAACCGTGATAAAAGGTTTTAACGATCAGTATGATCTTCATGGAATATTAATAGACTTTGTTTTGGGTTTTTTTGTTTGCAGGGATACCAGAGACCAAGTCACTACATTGCCACACAGGGTAAGATTCTGCAGCATTCTCAAATGGATCCTAAAGTTCTGCATCACTGCTGTTTTACAGAATGGTAACTGTTTCAGCAGATATTGTAAAACCATACTCTCAGCAAAATAAAGAAGAAATGGTACTCTATATCTGTGTGTAGGTCCTGTTCATGAGACAGTGTATGACTTCTGGAGGATGGTTTGGCAGGAACAGTCAGCCTGCATTGTGATGGTGACCAATCTGGTGGAGGTTGGACGGGTAAGTTGCTCGTTTTTTTTAAATATGTATTTAGCTTTATTGGTGGCCTTTAGTATTCTCGCATTACATTAAATATTTTTATGCAAGAAAAAACGTATGTCTCCCACTTGAATTAAGCTTGTATTTATTTTTTTCATGGCACTTATTTTTTTCTTTATCAGGTTAAGTGCTATAAATATTGGCCAGATGATGCTGAAGTGTACGGAGACTTCAAGGTGACTTTTGTGGAGGTTGAACCGCTCGCTGAATATGTGGTTCGCACATTTACACTGGAGAGGGTGAGTGAAACTTTGACAGACTTTTTTTTTTATAATCCAGTCAAAAGTTAATATTTTGTATTCACTTTGCATTTCGCGTGGCTGTAATTTATGCAAAACACTTAGTTGTAGCTGCACCTGTAGCTGATTACCTGGAGATTTGATTGGCAATTGAAACACGTGTTTTTGTTGTCCTCCTTGTGGCTTCAGCAAAACCAGTTAATCGGTTTGAGTGATATTTAACAAAGGTTCTTCAGGAATAAACACATTTCATGACATTTTACTTAAAGATGGTGTTTTTCTTTTCTCAGCGTGGCTTCAATGAGGTTCGGGAAGTCAAGCAGTTCCACTTCACAGGTTGGCCTGATCATGGAGTTCCATATCATGCCACGGGACTACTTTCCTTCATCCGCAGAGTTAAAATGTCCAATCCACCTTCTGCTGGACCAATTGTGGTCCACTGCAGGTATGAAAAATACATCCAGAACTTTAAGATTAAGATGCATCCTTACATTTAAAATAAACATACATAGTCAAAATGAAATATTTTGTCTCCTAAAGACATACATAGAAAAATATCTGTGAAGTTAAAATTTGTGTGTCTCACGTTCTCTCTGCAGTGCTGGAGCAGGGCGCACAGGCTGTTTCATAGTCATTGATATCATGTTGGACATGGCAGAGAGAGAAGGAGTAGTCGACATCTACAACTGTGTGAAGGCTCTTCGCTCTAGGAGGATCAACATGGTACAGACTGAGGTGACTGCATTACCCATCCTCCATCTGCATCTACAACTTAGAACAGACGTAGGGAAAGCTTGGCTTCAAACTCAGCCATCAGCATGGTACATGCTGAGGTGACGAGGTTATGTGTTGTCATCTATTCTATCCATACATGCATGAAAATATCACCTCATTGCAATCAGATCACAAGATTTAACATCTGTAAAAGAAGAGCTGAGACCAAGTATAATGCAAACATTTTCATATTTAAAGCTGTTCTCTTTCCGTTTGGAAAATAGTTTTCTTTGGCGCCCTCTTATGGTGATAGTTAAGGAACCACATTCATCTCTCACTGCGTGGGTGGATCTGTTTTGATTGAATTAGTGTTCGTTAAGTATCATCAGAGCCAGGTGTGCACGTGCAGAAGTAGCATCATTTCTTTATTATTATTATCAGCTTTTGCAGAATTATAGAAGCATCGAAGAGTTAATTTCTTAAAAGAATATAGACAATATAGGCAATATATGCATCCAAGAAAAGGTAATCCTCCGGTGGTTGTAGTGCTTATTAGTCTTCAAATCATGATGTTTTTACATGTTTTTCCTATTAAAGAGACCACAAGTAGTGATTCAGGTCACACATATATATAAAATATGAAGCAGTGCAGGAAGAACAGAGCAAAAGTAATTTCAAGCTTCATGGTTCAGCCCAGCTTGTATGTCATAACAGAAAGCAAACTTTTAAAAGTTTATTAAAGGCTTTGTCATACTTGTAAGTTTGTGACTCACAGAATGCAGGTTGATGCAATCTGTCGTGGACACAGTTCATGTCCAACTTAAGAATTCTGCACTATTGGCTTGTAACAGTGTAACAATTCAACAGCTTATGACACCTAAATGTGTTACAAAGCACATTCACAGCCATTCACCAAAGCAGGTCACTGCCTGTGACTCTGAACTGAAGCTTCCATCATTTGCTCGAAAGATCCAAAAACACAACTTTCTATATGGGCTCACTGACAGGTGAAGGAAGCCTAACCAGCAGTCATCATGTCATCCATGCCTCCATCTCTCATCAGCCTTCACTCACTCACAGTGTCTGCATAATCACCTTCAGCTGTTTGTCCTATACAAAGTTGTGTTTTCTTTCCCAATATATTTTTCTCATAGTGAAATATGAGTGTGTTGAATAATATGTGTCTTATATTACAATTCTTTAGGAGCAGTACATATTCATCCACGATGCCATTCTGGAGGCTTGTCTGTGTGGAGAAACAGCCATACCAGTCTGCGAGTTCAAAGCAGCTTATTATGAGCTGATCCGCATCGACTCTCAGACCAACTCGTCTCATCTGAAGGATGAGTTCCAGGTAAAATCTAATTGTAATCTGTTACTTTGTGCCCAGAGATCCCAAAGTGGAGTCTGTGTGCCAATGGCAGCACAGAATTGATCAGGAGGTCACTCAGTTCCAACTTACTGTTCTTGTCATCACAATAGACTAAATCTTCCTAATGTTGACAAATTCAGTTGATGTCAAGAAAAGTCACCTCCCTAATGACTGAAAAATCACTAACATAACCCACAAACTAGTGTAAAGTATTTGATATGTGAATTTTTTTTCTCCGCTCCTACTCATAAGTTGGCTCACTAAAATGGAATTCAGTAATCAAAACTTTAATAACTCCTACTTTATGCCCTGAAAGGAAATCTTCTACAACTTCTTCATTACAATTACATCAAGAGGAACTACTTGCTTGTGCTGAGCTTAAAGAATGTGTTTAACACACAAAAGTTATAATTATGTTGAGTTTCTATATTCAAATTCTTCCCCTTCTCTCTCCATAGTGCTGTACCTTGTGCCTTTGCATACCAGAAACCCAATATTTTTAATGAACATCATGTTTTTTGTTTTTCACCAGGATAAATTTTGAATATATTTCCATCTTTGTGGGGCCTTTCTTTAAATCTCTGGACACTTGGATCAATTAACAGCCATCATATCTCTCTCTGTCCAGACATTAAACTCGGTGACTCCTCAGCCTCAGCCAGAAGACTGCAGCATTGCATTGTTGCCTAGAAACCAAGATAAGAACCGCTTTATGGATGGCCTTCCTCCAGATAGATGCCTTCCCTTCCTCATCACAATAGATGGAGAAAGCAGCAACTACATTAACGCTGCTCTCATGGATGTAAGTCAATAACATGTTACTGTAAACATACTGTAAGGTTGTGTTATTTTCAACACTTCATGCAAGAGTAGTTTGGGACATATCACACCATGTGTATAAAGGCTTAGCAGAACCAGCAGATGTGTTACTCTTACCACAATTTGTGTATTTGCAATGTGAATTATATAGAAACTAGATTATAATAACAGTATCCCAAACTACAGTCACATATTTGTTGAAAATGACACAGACTTTTTTGAAGTTAGACGGAACTGATGATGAAGAGAAACATATCACACATTTACTAACATATATGCACACACACACACACACGCACACACACACGCGCACGCACGCACGCACACACACACACACACACACACACACACACACACACAGACTCCCTCCCCCTGTTTGTGTGATGCTGTGTTTGTGGGTTTTAGCAGCAGAAGGCTAGAGACAAATCCAGCCTCTAAAAAGACCACTAGCTTCTCTGGCCACCATCCAGACATTGTTTATGTTTGCAACTGTTGACACTGCCTCAACGTGTTGCCCATTTACCATGACTTAAAAAAAAAAGTAATTAAATATATAGAACTTTTGAGTTAAGGTTAAAGGTAAAGTAATTTAAAGTTTATTATCAGTTCTGTTAGAAAATAAATATTATATAGGGAAAAAATAGTAAAGGGTGGCTTTAGGTATGTGAGTAATTTCATGCTAATGTGTGAATATTTGCATGTTGTGGGAACAAACCTGGCTTTTCTCCAACAAAACTGTTGGACAAAATACTGTAAAATCTATTCAGTTCAGTCAAGTTTTAGGCATTTACTTTAAAGTTTAGTTACTCACCTCTGGCCTCTCTCTAACCAAGCTGTCAGAAGAGTTCCAGGTAATGGGATTTTGCTTCAAATCTCCAATACTGGATTTGTTTCATGGCTTCAGTGTTGTTCTGCCACCAGATTCATGTTTACCAAAGACATCTAAACCCTAAATCCTGAACCTGATCCCGACCCTCACATTAGATTCTCCCCATGATTATAGTGTCACAAAACGGTCATTTACACCTGCGTCACACATTTGGCTGCACATTTTCATTCAGGCTGACCTGGGCTCAGTTCACATTCAGATCAGTTAGTTCTTGGTTCTTTTTCATGCAAACTTTGAAAAAATCTATTTTTTTAACTAATTCAACGTGAAGTTAACTGACTCCAATAAATGTAGTTTTAGCTATATGTGTAGCCTACTGCATGTTCCCAACCCTCACAGTTAATAGACTCACTGCATGTTCGTCTGACCAAACATCATCTTTGAGTATGCTTGCTTTCCCATGTCTCACAAACTGTGCCACTCTGCTGTTTGTGTTCTAATGTGCGTACATGAGAAAAAGATGCACTGTAATTCAGACAAGATTAGGATGTCTTAACAAAAAAAACCATGACGCACAGTTTAAAAATGCTGGATTTAATGGTTGCAGTAATTGTTTATGACAAAGAGACTCTTCTGTGTGAATGATCAGTTTTGTTGTCTCATTCTTTCTCTCTTCAGAGCTACAGACAGCCTGCTGCATTCATCGTTACCCAGCATCCTTTGCCTAACACTGTCAAAGACTTTTGGCGCCTAGTTTACGACTATGGATGTACCAGCCTGGTGATGCTAAATGAGATTGACCTGGCTCAGGTATTTCACTTAAAGTTCTGCTGTGTTTTCATAGCATCGTTACTTTTTTAATCAAACATCTGTTATATATGAGCAGATTTTATACAGCTAATATACACATGTACCTAACCAAAGATTTACCAACAGATGTAATATTAGGAATTGTGTGATTTATTCATTTTTGTTCCTCTGGAATACAAAAAAATATGCACATTTTAATAAGCATGTTTGCTTGAAAGTTCAGAATTTTACTGTTGCCAGGTTAGGAAGTTGTCTTTTCATGTCTGAGGTCTTTTTTTTTTTTTAAATTCTCCCCATTTTTCTGAAAGTGCTGCAGTGTTGTTCTAAATGCAGTAACTTTTCTCTCTCAGGGTTGTCCTCGGTACTGGCCCGAA
>VUQK01031014.1:51030-62367 GCA_015106715.1 Bujurquina vittata
GGGGGGTAAATCGTTTGAGCCCACCCCTCCCTACTTTTTTCATTTTTTCTCTTTTTTTTTTTTTTTTTTTTGGCTGGTCAAGTTTTGTCAGTCTCCCGATTCTGTAGATGTAAGTGCCAAAAATGGCATGAACATCACGAGATTACGATATCACAGCTAGGAGGAGTAAAAAAAAAAGACCTTTTAATAGGTGAGCTGTTATGATTGGCAGAAATGGATGAGACGTGCACTCTGATATGTAGTGTTTACATTGTCACATCCACTGATTCTCCACATTTTGCGTTTTTTTTCTTCAATGGTCTTTCAGCTCATGTCATAAAAATGTATCATTGTGCATCATTGTCAAAAAAAAAAATGTGGAAAACAAAACATTAGCAAATCCTCCTTTGATTTAGACTGTATTGTGCTGAAGTTTATTACAGTAGGACCTCTCAATCAAATATAAATGTAAATCCATTTTAAATTCTGCAGCCCGACCCAGCCCGGTATCCAGCCCTTTGTAAAGGTATTACGAGCAAACCCGCATGCTTAGAGGTGCACTCCCTTATAGGTTGCAGTTTTTTTCCCCCATACTTCAACCCAAAACATTCACGCAGTCCTATGAGAATCAAACTTTAAGGCACCTGAGGATTTGTCATATACATAGTTGCCAGACTTCTAAGCCCCTCATAGCATGGTGGGAAAACTGGGGAGACGGGAAAGACAAATACTGTGTCTCACAAGAGTTGGTATGCAAATGAAGAGGAAATGGTACCATGATTACAGAATAGCCCCGCATGATTCCACAAAAGCACACACTATGGCTATATTTCTGACCACGTGTGCATCTAATGTCACTTACAATATTCTATATTAGTGTCCCTGTGACCTTTGAGGACATCTTCTTGTGTGATATTTGCCTTCCTGACATGCAGTTGGTGCAAAAACATCCCTGTGTGGTGAGTCTGATTCTTGTTAGTTCTTTTAAGCCGTCCTTTAAAGGTATCAAGTTTGCAAAGCAGGAAAAGGAACTTATTATCAGTGTTATTTTGTAGATTTTTCTCAAGCTGACTGGTTGGAAAGTGAGATTAAGTCCAACAACCTGCAAGCAGCAGTAACTTGAAGCTACAAAAAGACCACAAAAAAAAGCTCCTTTTTAATAGGTAGTTCTTTAAAAATTAATAAGTACTACATATGATGGAATCACAGTATTCAGTCTGTGGGAAGTAGACTTGATTTGCATGACTTTCAGTCAGGTGGAAGAGCAGCTGGATTGTTAAAATAGCCCATCTACAGTTGTCGTAATTCAGAGAAACTGTCGCCGGTTGGTCTGAGGGAACAACTTAGGGAGGAACCAGTGAAATAAATGAGGACTTTATATTTCAAAACCAACAGTTTTCTCCCCTCCAGACTAAAGTCGAAGATGCTGATAATAATCACGAAGAAAGGCGACCAGAAAAATGGAAAGGAGTGACGATCTAAATCAGCGCAGTTCTTTGATTTGGGGATCATAATTAGGAGTATATGCGTTCACTGAAGCTCTTTATCATGTATTATATTGTGTATGACAATAAAAACTGAGATGCTTAAATGGTTATTACGTAAAAGGAATTGTTATAAATTGCAAGGATTGTGTGAAAAATGGCCAAAATGTTCCAAAGACCAAAGAAAATGTTTCCATGTGAATAAGTAAATAATTAAGGGTGGGAAAAAACCACAGCCTGTATAGCATCCTGTGAGGACTGCATTCATAAATTAAAGACAGGCTGCTCCAAAATATAAAAGAAAAATTTAAACCCCCTGTGTTTAAAACTAAAACCTGCACACACAAATAGACTGTATACTGAAACAGTGTAATTACCGAAAATGAATTGTGAACTGTGTGAAGTTAAAAAGAAAAGATCTTATGTAACTTATATGAATGAATTGTTCCCACTTTGAAAAATGGAAAACAAATCTGACCTGTCAGGATCAGCCGGATCCTCCGTCTTTGGAATAAACTGCGAGTGGTATGTTATTATTGGCTGCAAATGGCATTGAGTCATCACAATTAAAGTCCCTGTCATCTTTTTGAACTAACAAATCTTCCTTCTATAGTGGGGTACACAGCCTGTAGGGACATGTATGTATTTCAATAAGGAGAGATCATTTGGAGGAATTGAACTTGGATAAGGAACAAGTGTGGAGGAGGTGGGGTTGCACAAATGAGTCTGCACGGGAGATTTAAAGTCTGCGGAGTGGAGGCTGATTGACTTGAAGAAGGCGGGCAGAAAGATGATTGGACTAGAGCAATAACAGCTTTGAGTTTGACAGCGTGTGAAAATGGAAGCGATGGGAAGAATAAACGTGGAAAGGAGATAAAGGATTAGAGATCTTCCTTATTGAACTCGCGCATCAACTAAATCACTTCCTTCATTTATTGCATTACTCGCTGCATGAAGCGATCCTACTAAAACTCTAGTTTTCACGTGTAAGTGTGCTTTTCTTTTCAGTAATACTCTGAACACACTTCTGTGATAACTGTGAAATACATTTCTGATACCGCAAAGTTGATAAAAGTGCAGGAGGATGTAATTCTCTTGGTGTCTTCTGTTTCATTGGCCCTATTTAATCTTAAAGCCAGTCACATGAAATAGAAAAAAAGGATTTTAAATAAGCAAATATACAATAAAAAATAAAGGTTTGACTTCAGCCCTGCCCAATTTAGTTGGAATTTTTTTTCTTTCTTTCTTTCTTTTTCTCTCTCGCTCTCTCTTTTTTTTTTGCATCATTGGAGGCTCTACATTCATGACTGTTTTGGTTAAGGCCATCTGGTAAGGTAGGGTCTTTTAGCACTGATGTGCACCCACAATCCCTCACAACAAGCATGTTTCACTGCCTCCCAGAAGTATTGATGGTACACAGACTGCTCTCCCCTACTGAGTGCCATTCCTGTGGCCATATCAACATTTGTATGCATTAGCTGGGGTTAGATTGGCAAATGAGGATGAATGGGCATGCATCGCAGGTGTCAGGGAGTATAAAATATGGACGGGTATTATGATGTTCTTTCAGCCAGCTATAGCAGTATGCCCTTGGCTCAGGGCGGGCATACAGTATTAGATTTTAGTTTCTGGTTGGTGGAATGTCAAAGCCTGTAATCTCCCCCATGTGATAAACAAATACCCCTGACCTCTTTGCATTTTAGAAAGGAAGTTAAGCCATTACACCTTCTCCTCATTTACATCACTGAGGGCAAGAGCATTGCAAAGATGATCGTTTCTAAAGTCACAATCTACCACAAGTCATCGGAGAGACAGTGGGCACCATATTAATAAATCTCTGTTTAAAAAGTCCTTGAGTGTGTGTGTGCGTGCACATAGGACTGGGTAAAGGACAACAGTTTTAGAGTAAAAAGCAGCACCATTTACTATAGTAACTGAATGTTGTTAAAGTGTCATTTGCACCTGTCACCTATCAAAATAAGAACAGAAGGGTTTTCATTATGCGCCACTTGGTAAAAAGGTCAGATGCAGTGAGTTATGAGGAATGGTTGTTAGCTAAGGAACCTCTTTTAATCATAAGGATAGATACATCTTCAAATCAACCAACAACAGGTTTCACTATAAATACTAAATGTGTACTGTAGTTTGCGATGTTGGTAATATGAATAAAGTAGAATTAAATATGTTAGAATTACAATAATGTTCTTACGTGAGGCAGTAATGCCATTAGGAAAAAATAAATAAATCAATGTGACAAAAGGTGCAATTTCTGTGACCTATAGAGTAATACTGTATGAAATTCTGTAGTAAATTTTCCATATCTGTCCTTGCAATTCAACTGCAACATTATCACATGAGCTTCATAAACTACATTTCCCTTGGAAATACAAACATGAATATTATAAGGTGCAAAATGCATTTTTTTTTTGATACAGTCACCTCTTTCAGGCCACGTAAAACTGTCTTTTGTTAATAATTCATATTTGTTCTGCAATGGAAATGCATCCAGCAGCAATTAACCTACATGTTGTAGAATTTTCTAGTCCTGATGAACATGAATCAATGTGGAAACGATGGCGTTTTAGCCTTATTTTCAGATCTCAGTCAGCAACACTGGACGACAGCTGCAGCATGCCTGGTTGACCATAGATTTGAAGCATCCCAGTAGCAAACACTTTTTACTGTCCATATACTCGGACTTCAAATTTGACAGGAAATTTTGAAGAAAAGCACTTTGTCTGCATTGTTTGGAGCAGTTAAACAATGCTCTGCAGATTTGTAGAGGCTTGTCAATCGTGCTAAGTGACATCATCATGGCCACCGGCTCCTCCGCACAGGTTGCTTTAGGCCAAGACCACTGTTGCTGTTGAGAAAAAAGTTGCACTTTGTGTTTCCTTTTTAAATGTGACTGTATATCATTGTCTTCAACACAGTGTGGCACAGTGCAGCAATGGCAACAATCCCTTTTCCACCCACCCAGTCCAGGTGCCAGTGAAGCAGAGGTGCCACAATATTATTTGTCCCAAAGTTGGAACCATCGGTGGTTATGTGAGGGTCTACTGCATTAAATCCACCAATAATTGGCATTATGCTCATGTGTTCGCAAAGGTTTTCCTGTCAGTGTAATTTCCATGAAGTAGGGGACGTTATTTTTTTCAAACTGGTCAAAATGTGCGCTGTTCTCAAAAGGCACCGAGGCAGAACTGGCACTGGCACTGCATCGGTGGAAAAAAGGCTGGTATGGGGGGCAAAAACTAAAAAACCAAACAAAAACAGGTGGAAGGGTGTAGTAAGAATGAATGTTTGTTTTAGGCTTTATTACCTAATTCTCATGGTGCAGAATTTGAGGCGGAAAAAGTCCCCTGTGGTCTTAAAGCTACACTAAGCAAATTTCGATGTTAGCAGCTCCAGATGGCAGACCTGAAACTGATTTTTGCTGTTGTTGTTGTTCCTGTTACACACTCACATAACATCTCTGCATAAGCACCACAGGTTCACCAATTCATCTGGCCAGGTATCACTATTAGCCAAAAATGACCAAAAAGAAGAGGGAAATGGTCTATTGTCCAGTTTTTACTGTTCTGGAGACACTTTTGGTTTCTACAGGTGAAATATTTGCTTAGTGTAGGTTCAGTAGAGACAACCCAGGGAACGGCAACAGATGAAAACATGGATGAGCAGTGACAATAGTTGACAGCACAAGGGGGCTGAATGTGGCGCCACGTGCTGGTGTTGGGTGGAGATGTACGAGGGGAGCTGAGGATGAATCCGTGGACCTCAAAGCCGCGTCTGGGCTTCAGGGATGTAGATCTCGATGCTGTCTGCCCTCTCTGTGGCCGAGTTCTGTCTGAAAGAAGCTGCTCGTTTGGCAGCCATGAGGCGTCTGCGGGCTTCCTGTCGCTGGCGGTCCTGAAGGTCCAGAGAGCGTTCCCGCATCACTCCGCCACGCCCCTTGGTCGGCCTTTTCGGCAGAGGTGGTGGCCACTTCCGCTCCTTAGGACACAGAATAGCATGACAACTGTAAGCTGCTTCACAGCTGGCTGCTTAATATGTGCTAAACAAGATTTATAATATGTTCTGTTAGGAAGCAAAAGTAAACTTTGTGAGGAAAAACAGAAACAAAGTCCAATTATGGATATTAAAAAAACAGCATTTAAATTTGAATGAAAAATGTAAACTTTTTATTTAGTTTGCCTCTTGTACATGATTGCATTATGAAAAAACAAGAAGAGGTTACTTACTGAGCTCAGAGCAAGAACTTGCAATTGAGAGTTATGAGGAAAAGGCAATATTAACCAGCAGATATAAACTGCCACAGTGGACTAATTTATAATGAAATTGGGCAGAGATGATAAATGTTGAACCGGTGCTGATTAATTAAATGCTTAGAGCAGCTTTATTCACCACGGACACTTAAGTTTGGGCTAAATTTGGTTTTAATATATAGACTCTTGGTTTAATTTGGAAAGAGTCTTGTTACGCAACTAGAAAAGAGAAGTAGTTTCCACCAACAGCATGAGCCACAAAATGAAAATTCATCAGCAGAATTATTCATTAATTACTCACTGCTGCTGAGATGCTGAATGCTTGCAGTCCAGAAGCTGCACAAATACACAAAATCTGTAAATGCTACTTGACTGTGTCACAAAAACTCCTTCACCTGGGAACATTTACTCACATCAGTGCACAGTCTGATTGCAGGGTGAACTTTTTGTGGCTGTTTGGCAAGCCGGTGTTGGTTTAAATTGTGCCTGCCTCGAAGCTGAGAAAGCATGTACAGAGCATCTGTGTCACCACTAGGGCTCAGCGTCATGGAGATCGCAATGTGTCTATTAACTGCTGGAGGTAAACAACTCCTTGCAAGCATGAAGATAATTATCCTAGTGCCTTGAAGGATGCTGTTGATCTATAAAAACACATTACCATCTAAATGCACTACTTCCAAGTGCAGCTTCCTCATCTACGAGCACCATTCCTGTGAGTGTGCTTTCATTTATGCTATGGTAGAAGTGCTTTAACTGGATGGTTTAATGGCTAAAATGTATTTTATGGTGTCATAATCATTATTTGCGCCTAGATTCTTCTTTTGTATATTTATATAAAAGTCCCTTTTATTGGATGCCACTAGCTTTCTAATCGAACTGATGCTGCCTGCTTTGTTATGCTTTGTAACCTCCTGCTGGTCCTTGGCCTAAAAATGGAACACAAATGTTGTTGGTGTAGTTTCCTCTAAAGCTGAGTGAGTTCATCTGGAGCCCATTAAGACGGGTTATTATGAGCATGTGGAAGCGTAGGAGAACAGCAAATGATTTAACCTTCTTCTCTGGGCTCTCCACCAGCCGCCACTGGTTGCTCTTGATCTGCTGCAGCTCATCAAACTTGGCAGTGACGTCATCGATGGAAAGCTGCAAAAGGTCCCAGAATCCAGCCAGGTCCTGAGATGTGGGTCTGGGCATGGCACTGGGGTCCTAAAGAGACAGAAGGGCATACAGAAAATACTTTGTGCAATCAAATCCAGTTTTTAAAAGTCCATATTGTATTCAGGACTGCTCAAAGCCACATTTGAACCTCACTCCTTTGACCACTGAGTGGCAGTACAGCACCAATATTGGCCCATAACCTTAGCTGACAGTTTTTAAAACGTCTTTTTTATTTATTTATTTATTTATTTATTTTACAAGAGACAGGGTTGATCCATTATTTTGGTTAAGTAATAATTGTTAATAATAATTGTTGTAATGTAATGTAATTATTTTTGTAAGAAAATCAACTTTCATGCTGCATCTCTACATACATACAGTACCTATTTGGATGCCGCTGCATGACTTGCAAATCATAGCTCACAAAATTAGACAGATAGAGCCTCACTGATTCAGATACCGCACAGAGAATGAGTGTGAACAGAGATCAAGAAAAGGTCTGTCAAGCCAAACTTCAAAAGCACATTCACAGCTTTTTATAGACGCAAAATGCAGTTATTTCTCCGTCCAGCAGGTGAAACAGATCCCTTCTCTTATTCAGACACGTCTGAAAGCTCAAGGCAATCTAAAGCTTGTCACTACCAATGTTAGACTTAATTCATCATCCTATTATCTGTGGGGAGAGCGGGAGAGAGAGTGGCCCGAAATCAACTAAAGAAGAGAAACACACTGAGTTAAGAGACACAAAGAAAAACAGCACCAGGCAGCGAGAGAGGTGATTTCAACCACCTCCACAAGGTTCTACATTTCATTTACATTTTGGTTTTAATTATCTATGTTTTATAAAGGTGTGATTAAGTTTCAGGCTGCCTCTTTGTGTATCTGCAGAAACATCCCCATTTATGCTTCTGCAATCTTCTGATATATGCTGACTCTGTGGAAAGTTAGCATTAGGAAAGGTAAGAGTTTCCAGTAGACGTGACATGATGGCTAAACAGTGAGACAGCATGGCAGTCCATTACTAAAACTCTGAGTTCCCATTCAAACTGCTGTCTCTGTGCATTAATGGATAGCCTCAACACAGGTGCTGCTTCCTATTGGAATTCCCCTTTCGTTTACTGTGGGGTCAATAGCTGCAGAGAGACTGCTTCGCTATCGATCTCTGTGGTCTATTTCTGGAAAGCACACAAGTGCAGCATCAGACCAAATGCCTTCTCAAAGCTCTGAGAAAGAGGAGCCAATCAACAAGTTTACCCCTGACCTTTTGTGTTGTTTTTTGCAACATATTAAGAGCATGCCAAAACAGTGATTTTTGTTTGAAAGACACACAGTACTCACCAGATTCTGCTGGCATAGCCAGTAAAACTGCTGAAACTTTTGAGACATTAATAGCTGAGCACTTCCAACTGCACTTCGGATTTTTCCTAAGACTGATGGACACACACGCACACACATACACATACACACACACACACACAGAAAGAGAGAGTGCTTTATTACAGACAGCTTGGCAAAAGCCAACATGGTGAGCAATGTCTTTCAGTCATTCACAAGAATCCAATCTGCTCACAAAATGCCTGTCACGATTCAGTATTCTCATTTTCAATGACAGCTATTACTGTGAATGTTCGCTTTGGCTATACTGGTATACAGTCTGCAAAAAGACACGTTCAAAGAGCAAATGTCATAAAAGCATTGAAATCATACAACAAAAGCCCGGATTTCACAAAAGTGCTCATTCCCTCAGTACACTCACTCTCCTCTGACAGGTCATGCTCTTCTGCCTCCGCCTCCATCTCTTTGCACCATGCCTCCAACCGCTTGGTCTCATTGTGAAGGAGCTGCATAAACCAGCTGCCGTCCCTGCGGAGGGGGGACACTCGGCCTGCGTCAGTGCTCTCCAGGCTGGGTTCAACCAGCCAGGGTTCAGGCTGTGGGCTGGGGGGCCCACTGGAAGGCCGGTAGTCTTCCCTGTAACTGAAAAGGCCCTGTGTGCGCACCGTACGGATCGCTCCATACTGTGTTGGCGTGCTGGGCTCAGAGTGGCGGCCGAAGGCACCACCGAACTGCAAACCTTTATCCTCCATGGAGGGAAATCCCTCCAACTCCATGTCTGCTTGCACTGCAGTGGTCACACTGTTGGAGCGCTTGAACCTCCCATGCCTGGCAAGAACAGCAATGAAATGTAAAGGCACTAACTAAGACAAGAAAAAAAGCATGTACTGTGACATTTCATCTCCACCACATACCGTTTTTTATCTTCCACCTGGATCCCTATAGAATGGAACTGAGGAAGGCCTTTAGTTTCAGTCTCAGAGTCTGTCACAGTTTCCACCTGATAATTACAAGAGAACAATGAAATGTACAGACATGCCAAAGTAAAGAAGCACATAAGATACTGAAAAGTAGAATAGGCATATACAAGACCTATCTGCAACCACAGCACTTCATCTCTGTGATAAAATTTGGTGCTTTCCAATATTTCTAGTTATCGCTAGAAATTCATATGCACAGTTTTTATCTCGAGTCCCAGAATACGTTCACTTTTATCCAAGAGTTTGGCACTTGGAAAACTGTGCAACAGAAAATCAGCTAGTTTAGATTAGATTTCTGGCAGACACATTTTCATAGAAAATGTGAGGAAACGTCCACAGGACAAATAAATACAGTCCAAACAGGAACCCTTGAAAAAGAGTTAGCAACTGGGGACACTTGCCTTCAGGAGCTACCTAAGTTAGTTCGACAGTACATAAATCAGAGCGCTTCTTTATCTCACAGCAAACCTCCTTCTGCAGGTAGTAACATGATGAGGGCTAGGCTCAGCCAGCGGTGAAGACGTGTTCAAGAGGTGAAAAACATAAATCACCAATTTATCCTCACTGCTGGCTCCTTTTAATAAGCTCTCTGTAGACTTGACATACGTAAAGGTCAACAGGACTCCAAAACTACGTACAGTGATACATTTGGGTATTAGTCACATCACAAAGATGACACGTTGAACCAGTGTGCACACTTGTAGCTCGTCATTTCAACATGTTAATCTCTGTGTCTGTGCGGAAATGTTAGAATTCATTTTCCATGGTGAAATTTTCTTAAATTATAAATCACTTTTTGGCTTTTATTGGAATAAGAAATAAGCAAAGCAAAAAAACCAAACCAAACAAAAAAAAATGCATGGTAATTTTCATTCTCTGATGTGTGACTCAAGATTATATGATTAAGAGCCAAGAGATGTTTATGCTGAATATAACGGGACACCTGTCATTCATATTACCAATCTGAATATCAAAATGAGAAGTAGACTTGCAGCCAGGACACAACAAAAGAAGTCATATTCTGATGTAATCAAGGAGTGGAGGGAAGGTGGGGTTCACCGATAGACAAATAGGAAGCGAGTAATTCACAGTTACAGTTACCTGTATTCCAATAGAGGAACGTGGGGTTTTGAGGTACTCCTCAGCCTTGGACACCAGAACTGCTTTGTCGCACGTCTGGACCGAGGTGTGGCTGCCTAAAGACGCATGCCTCTTGCTTGCTGCTGACTCCATGGCCATGGTGACCGCCTTGGTGCTGTCCAGGCTGTCTGTGGAGCTGTAGATGGGACGGCCGAGACTGTCTGTGGTCCACAAACCACCCCGTGGATGCCTGCCCTCCTGGTAGGCATCTTGGGTGGACTCCGTACTGCTCTGGGCTGTTACAGAGATAAGAGGCTTGGTGGTGGTGCGCGGGGGCACAGGAGGTGGAGTCTTCTTGTAACTGGGAGGATATGATACCGCTGGATAGCACAAGCAAGATGAGAGGACGAGGACAAGGCAAGACAAGGGTAGAGGATAAAAAAAATAAATATATAACATGAGAATGACAAATGTGGCCGAAGCTGACGAGGGCCAATGCTGCCAGCATCACACACTGCGTGATAGAAAAGCTTCATAGCGTGATGAGAGATTAGGCTTTAGGGCACTTAAAATGGGGGGAAATGTCATTAAGGTAGAAAGCAATAGCCGCTTTGTAATATGTCCATGTTTATTGGGAACTGCAGTGAAGGATCATGGGAAGATTTTGGTCTTTCAAGTGCAAATGAGATTTGATGGTAATCTATCCAGATGGACCTCACAGCAGAGTTGGAAACGTACCAACTTGCCTTCCTTTGCAAAGACATATTAAAACACAGACCTCACGTGTAGTTATTCAGCACATGCATTTTTTTTTAACCTGAATTAGATAATGGAAATGATGATAGTATTCAATAAAATTTGTTAAAAATTGTTTAATCTCATAAAATCCTGTTTCAAGTACAGTCTATGTGATACAATATAGATGCTATGGATTTATTTGCATATATAATTTTATTAATTGGATGATTCGGATAGTTTTAGTAATATAATTCAAGTAGAAATGCAAAGATTCTAATTAAGTCTGCCATAATTTATTAGTAAAATTAGTAAAGTTATATA
>VUQK01031023.1:2288-17563 GCA_015106715.1 Bujurquina vittata
AACCCAAAACCCTCTCCACTCAAAACAAAAAAAAAAAAAAAAAGTCAATCGAAGTTTTCACGAGCCCACTCACTTAGCTGGCAGTGCGAGAGTCGCAGCGAAGTCAGCTCAGTGGTGAGCTACTACTGCGTGGGTTGCTGTTTACCCAGTCTGCCTGTCTGTGGACATCCAACACAACTCTTGCCTAAACACCCCTCTCCACCTGCCTCACAGGTCCTGCAAATCCCTGCTCTAGCAAAATAATTAGGACTCTATTGAGGTCAAAATTGTACTCAGTATCAATGAACATTAGCTATGTTGAGAAATTTAGAGGTCTAACCACTTTTATTTTACAGAGGACTGCCAAATATTTGTTTCCTATTCTCAAAGGTTGTGTTTTTTTACTGCCTTGGATTTTGACAGCCCTAATTTGAGCTGCTCCACTTACAGATCATTCTGCACCTTTCACATTGCACCACGGTCTGTTTTGTAAGTCGTTTTAGCTCTGAGGTCATTTAAGCCCTTGACCCCTCCCTTCTCCCTTGCATCACCAAGCATCTCGCTTCCATTCATCACTTTCAGCCGCACAAATACACTGTGCCACAAGCCTCCATCGCTCTCATTTCTGCTCGCCTGTACATCTGCTGGGGGTTACCATGCAACTTTCCATTTCCAAAACAGACACCTGCTCTACCCCACCCGGCACACAGACATTCCCTACTGAGAAAAGCAACAGAAAAAGAGAGAAGAACTGTGTTCACAGAAAAGTGACTTCATGGAAGAAAGGGACAGGAGCTGGTGATGCCTTGAGACACAGTTAATTTTGTTTATTTGAATGGCAGCAAAGAGACTGCATACAGCACTGCCTTAGTGGTCTGACTTGATGCCAGTCACCATCTCTAAGTTACACCAATGGGGTTTAAAGAAGCCCTAAACGGAGATACAAATAATATACCAGCTGGCCGATGTATTACAGCACAAAGGAACCGCTGGTACGAAGGAGCCTCCACTCCAGTGCCACATCATCAAGGATGTCAGCCGCAGCATGGTGTCTTGTTTTTCTATCTGTAATATTCATTCAAGAACCTTTGATGATCTTAGCAGGGTAAGCCAGGAAGAGACTTGTAACATCTCACCTCACAACCCCAGCCAATCCCTGACCTTATGCAGCCCACAGTCATTAGGTGGTACCATTAAAAGCGTCAGTGCACTTGAAAAGGGGTGTTTATTTGAAATGAAAGGGTTGTGTCTGTGTGTCAGCCTTCTGTTTGGTTAGTCAGATGTACAGAGGTAGGGAAGTATGCAAAATCTGACCTTCTCTCTAAATAATGTTTCATTCTTCACACAGTTTGGATGTTGGTGGGCGCCCGGCGCAAAGTAATGGAGGCCGTTACCTTCAAGGCCCAACTGTCTGAAAGTGCGTGTCGACACGTGAAAAGATTCTTATCCTTGAGTGCGATTCAGTCCACCTTCAGTATGAGCCTTTGAAAACACTTAGAAACACCTCTGTGCTCAGACAAGGCTTCTCAAATCCTTTTTTGACCAAATAGTCTTGACAGAGGTGATTTCCAGTTCCAAAGAATTTGAGTTTTGCACATTAAACTTCGGAGCATCTCATTCACAGCATTCATGTAGCAGATAAACCTTTAAGTCTGGATTCAGTAAGGTAGCTATTTTTTCACAGTTTTGACAGAAAACATCCACATATTTATAAAAGCCAAGGAAGTGAGCATTTATAATAAATACTGGAAATAATTTCTTTGAATGTATCTGCTAATTTGTCGTATCCAGTGCCTATAAACACATGACCCAGTGTTTAGAGCAATCCAAATATTTTGTTGTACTGTATGTCTGGATGAGGTGTTCAGGGCTGAATGATAGTTTTATACTCACTGCTCACAATATATCATAATGAGTCTGCAACAAAGAAAACAAGTGCTGTTGTTGAGAAGTGTGGAGATACTTCTGGTGAACCACCTGCTGGATTTTAAACACTGGAATACCGAGATGTCAGGACCAATCGTTTGAACACATCGTGATCACATCCAGCACCAGAAAGGGGTTTATTTGGTCAGTGGGCTGAATAACTTTTGGCTTCAAATATTACCCTTGTATATAGAAGTCCTAACAAATTAATGTATCCGAAGCACATTCCACTACCTATATAAAAAGTAGCATTATTATGTGTAAAAAGGTACCAATAGAAGTTTACTGAGCATGCCCCACTTCTTTTGACTGTTCTGTGTAGTATCATAAAGTTGGCTTCTTGGGTCTGCAAGGCTGCATTTGGACCCTTCCCCTGTTCCTCACCGGCATGTGTGGGTTTTATGAGAAAACACTGCCCTCTAGTGGCAAATATGTCTAATAATCAATGCAGTTTTGTTGCAGAATCAGGGTCTATGATACTCTCATATATAATCCTAAACACAGCTTTAATATACACAATCTGTGTATGCTCATAGTAACATTTTAACATTGCTGTCTTTTTACACTTCCTTCATTGATGTTTCCTGTAATCATGCATCATAAACAGATTAGTCCAGTTTTAACATGGCACAAAAGATTTTTAATGTAGATTATGCTAAATTATAGCAGAATTTAGACCTGACTTCACAACAGCAACCATCTGCACTCTGCAGCAAAAATGATGTCATTACGTTTGCCGTTCAAAAGAGCAGCATTTTCCAGACTTCCACACTAGTACTAGCTTAGGCCTTTTGACATCTCTGCTCACATGTGGCTTTAACACGTGTGAGGCATTTCTTTGACAGCTACACTACTCAGCCCCGCGCACCAAGGGCCAGACTTTGTTGAAAGGTCTGGCGTGTGTCTGTTTTGTGTGGGCTGAGCTCACGTGAGGAGGAGTTTAAATCAAAGCGGAGCATATGTTAAATGTCAGGGTTGGCCTGGAGGTTGTGACTGGGCAAACAGATTACTGTGGATGTTGACTTACATCCAGGTTCTGGGAAATGCGAGTGGTTTCTAGATATTTTCCTACTGAATAAACCTGCAGGATATGCGATACCTTATTAAGCGATGGTGTGCTGTGAATTTTTAATGGCATTCCTAATTATGTTTGAATGACAGGAAACACTGAAGGTTGTTTGGGACCAGTTTAATTTTAGACAGATGTTGGACACCATGGTCTGCATATTGACTATAATGGTACTCATTTGACGGCTGTTACATAGTGAATCTATCAAGCATTGAACCATCATTTATACAGAACAACATATGCAGATGTGAAGGCTGGGGATGCCTACAGAGCAAATGAGCTTTCCTCAGATGTAGACACAGAGATTTTAATTTATTTTCCTAACATGCAAATATTTGAATTGATTAAACAACAATGAGAAGCACACATTAAACAAAACATACTAGATTCTTAATCAAAAATACACACAAATATGTCTTTGTTCGCCATAGTGCTTGTACACATCTTAGTTCATTAAGTATATAACAAGGATGCCTTTTATGTTGGATTTATAAATATTATATTTCATTTAGCTACAGTATGAAGGTCTACTTGTATTTGTTAATATTTGTGTTACTGTTGTGTTATGACTGGATGGTCCAGATTCTTCCAAAGAGGGATGGTGCATTCATGTGCAGCCACATGTGCTGTAAAAACAATCGGACCATTTAAACAGCCTTTTTGATGCAAGACCCAATCATATTTCCATTATCTGTTTCAGGCCACCCACTTTAGCATTCTTATATGTTGGCATGCTTTTCATACTGCCTACCAAATTTTTTGCTTGTGAATATGCAAAGCGCTGTCCAGATGTGGACTCACCAGATGTGGCACATTGAATTGATGACAAAACATGCAAAAGCACCGGTTGGCCTTTTTAATCATTCCTTCGGTGCATGATGCGGCAGTGTGTTTTGTGCAACCGGCATCTAAAAACAAAAAACTATTTGGGTTTATTTCAATTACATGTCACATGTGTCTATTAATTACTCATATGCCAAGTGTTAACGTTAGACACTTTGAGTTTGTTTCACCCCAGCTTAAGTTCCAAACTGCTTCAGTTTCCCTCAGCTGAAGGCAGTCAACCTCTTCTTCATGTAAAGAAAAGCGAGGTACGTAGCACCTCCTAGAATGCTTATCAGTAGAGTGGTACCAACAATAATCGGTGCATTCTTCCTGGCCACACGAAAGGCCACGGGAAGGACAGCAGAGATCAGGATGTTGTTGACGTGGCCCAGCACTCTCCTGAAAGCTGGGCGCTCCACCACACGCGCATAGTATGTTTCCACGTTGGCGCGGTTACCGTTGCCCCAGTAGCGGCGAGAGAGGCCGAGGAACTTCAGCCGGTGTAAGGTGACTGCCAGGGAGACATCGGCCATGCTGAAGAAATCACCACACAGCCAGGACTGGCTGCCTTCTTCTGCATGTGGAAGACAAATGAGAAGGAAATACAAGGATGTAAGAACCTCTTCCATGATATTTAAAATGCTACGGCCATCAAAATATGAATGATTAATAGGTTGACTGAAAAATAATATGCCTTTCTTTTAATGTGTGATTGTGTTAACAGTACAGTATCTGCTAAGTCACAAACCATTGTGGCTACCTGGTGTTTCTTCCACCCGTCTCTGTAGCTCTGTCTCAACCTGATCCATCACACTTTCCAGTTCATCCAGAAGCTTCTTCAGGTACTTCATATTGTCATGGTCAAATAACTTGGACTACAGAAAATATAAACACATAATTTGCATTCACTTCTAGCAGACATTTCAGATGAAGAGTCACACAAAACGGCTAGCCGCTGTAACACAGAGAACGACTGTAATGCCTTCATTCTGGTACAACCCCAGTTCCAAAGAAGTTGCGCCACTGTGTAAAATGTAAAACAGAATGCAATAATTTTTTGATAGCAGCAACACATATAAAAAATGGGATGGGGCAACAAAAGGCTGGAAAAGTAACTGGTCCTAAAAAAAGAAACAGTTGGAGGAACATTTTGCAACTAATTAGGTTAGTTGGCAACAGGTAAGTAACATGATTGGGTATAAAATGAGCATCTTAGTTTCTCAGAAGTAAAGATGGGCAGAGGTTCAGCAATCTGCAAAAACAATTTCAGAATCATGTTTCTCAATGTAAAATTGCAAAGCTTGTGAATATCTCATCATCTACAGTACATAAGATCATCAAAAGACTCAGAGAATCTGGAGAAATCTCTGTGCCTGAGGAACAAGGACAAAAATCAATATTGGATGACTATGATCTTCGGGCCCTCAAGCAACACTGTATTAAAAGCAGCCATGATTCTGTCGTGGAAGTCACCGTCTGAGAACACAGTTCACTGTGACATCCACACATGCAGGTTAAAGCTCTATCATGCAAAGAAGAACAAGATCCAGAAACACTGCCATCTTCGCTGATGGCTAATGCAAAGTGGAGAACTGTTCTATGGACAGACAAGTAGAATTCTGAACTTGGACTAAAGAGAACAATCCAGCTTATTATCAAGCACTCAGTTCAAAAGCCTGCATCTCTGATGGTATGGGGGTGCATCAGTGTCTATGGAATTGGTAGCTTGCACATGTAGAAAGGCACCATCAATGCTGAAAGGGTTACAGGTTTCAGAGCAACATACGCTCATTTAAAGACTGTTGTTAAAAGAAGACGAGATGCTACATAGTGATAAACATGGCCCTGTCACAACTTTTTTTGAGATGTGCTGCTGCCATCACATTCAAAATAAGCCAATGTTTTTCTTAAAATGCTGAATTTTCTCAGTTTAAACATTTGATGTTCTGTTGTGAATAAAATATGGGTTTATGAGATTTGCAAATCAGTGCATTCTGTTTATATTTACATTTTACAAAGCATCCCAACTTTTTTGGATTTGTGGTTGTAAATTATTTGGCCAAACCAATACTGCCATACAACCTGCAAAAAATGATACTAATCTGGTCTTTCAGTTGTGGTTTAAAAGAGTAAACTTTATGATGGATTATTTACAAATCAATGTTTAAAAGAGTTATATTTTTGTCTTATTGTTCTTTTACCTACTATCTTGTGCCCATCTTACTAGCATTAACAGTACTGAAATCTATCTAGTACTATAATTTAGAGTTTACTGTACGTAAATCCCCAATTCAGTGCAAAATTTTAGGTAGAATTCTGGGAAATATTGCTTCACAAATTACCAGTGTAGTCAATAACAGAACAAAAAAGTGATGTGAACACAGTCTGTCTCTACAGCGAATTGGAATAAGAGAGACATTTGGTTCTCTGGTAATTTCAATAACTTACTTTCAAGCGCTTTTGTTTTGCTATATAAGCATCTTTAAGGTCTGGGTTCTGCTCTGCAAGTTTCATCAGCTCAGACTGTGTGTTTCCAATCTGTGCTGTCACCACAAAAAAGGGGGGAAAAAGAAGCATATTAGACATGATGAAGTCCAAGAAAAATTGTATTGTACAGTTTTATAGTGACATAAGTAATTCAATAAAGGAGCAATCTATGACAATGACAGCGAATGTTTGCGAATGACAGGTTCAGTAATGTTATAAAACAAAAAGGTCAGCTAATGTAAAGTTGCAAAAATATATTTTTGTGCACCCCCTTTCCTCTGATTTCAAATATAAAGATTCAGAAGACAGAAATTATTTTTACATAACTATCAGTTATCTAAAATTAGTATACAGTCTGTATCAGTATACAGTCTCTGTGATATTCAGCTCCGAATAGCAACTGAGTGCTGAGTTGAAATTGTTATGTTTATTATGCTGCTTTAAGAACTCAATCATGTACAGCTATGACTCTCAGATTGTCTTACTTCGAACACATGTGGCAGCATATGCTGGTATATGGGAGTCCACAGTGATTTCAGGGTGGAGGAGGCAGCCATGGGTGTAGGCATCTATCGGTAGTGAGTCCAACAACTCTCTGTAGTGCTGCACTCTTAGATAGTACGTACTGCCCTCTTCTGGGACCAGCCTGGGAGTGCCATCTGGATATAAACAAGTCATGGGAAAGGTTAAAATATTTTAATTTGATGTTTTACTTTCTATTATATGTGCTTTTTTTTCTTTACTTGTTCCAAAAAAACAAAAGGTGAGGATTAAAGTTATTTCTACCACAGACAAAAAAGAGAAGCCAGTTAATGCAGCAAGGCATTATACACCACTCACACAGGTTATGGAGAACACATGAGGATGACTACGCATTTATGTATGATTTCAAAACATTTCAAAACATTTGGGTATCACCTTAAACAACTCCATGCTTACCAGGTGTTCCTTCCTTTTAAGCAGTTTTGATGCAGACCCTTAGCTATCATGGATCAATGCACAAATTTTTTAAAATAAAAAAAAACAATGAAATTATTGAAAAATCAACAAATGTATGACACAAAGAAATGCTTCAAGCAAAAAACAGACAGAAAATGCAATGAAATAAACCTTAAAAAATGGTGAAGTACTTCTAAGAAGCTGGTGTTTGATACGTATTTTATTTCTGGTGTCATAAATGCAAGCTTGGGGCTGCAGGTCTGTTCAAGACTAGCAGCTACTTCCACTTCAATCTCACCCTCATTGAAGTTCTGCTCCAGATAGTCCATGATCTGCGTTGGGTCACAGATGACGTTGTCATTGTGCACTAGGACTGGCACCTCACCAGCAGGATTCAGATGCATAAACCACGGCTCATTGTGCTCGCTGAGAGGAAGGCTCACGTCATACTCCTCACAGTGCAAACTTTTCTCTGCTATGGCCAGACGCACCTAGAAAGCAATATCAGTGCTTACACCTAATTGTGCAGACAAAATAATATCAGTATTTAAGCCCAGTTATTTCTCTATCAAAGAGATCTTGCTCCCTTTTATCCCTCCGGAATTCAATCAGCACCTACTTTTAAATAAACATTAAAGCTGCATTTTTTAGTGCATGAATAGTTCAAAGAATTGATTCAGAAGAAGCGCGTTTGACATACAGAAGCAATGGCAATGAACAGCTAAATCAAGCATGTCAGAAAACCTGCCGCATTCCTGAGAAGCACTATCGCCCCAGAAGGATGGAAAACTCCTGCATATCCACTGCAATGTGGTTCTGACCTTCTAAAAACTGCTGGCGTTGAAATGGACTCAAACTACCGGCATGAAATGTTTTAATTGTCGAAAACAAAAGATGAATGGGTTTATATGAAGCTTAAACTGCGCACAGCAGCGGGGCTGTTTTTCTAATTAACCCTCTAATGGGGAGCTGTCCACTGAGCTGTGGTGCTGAAACCTAGTGACGCTCACCTTCTGGGAATTGAACGACTGCGTCCAGTGATACAGCGTCAATTTGGATTCGCACTGTTCTGCCACTGTAGCACACTGCTGATCCACATCTTGTTCTGAGTCCGCCTTTATAAGAGCTGTTTTCTCATCTTGATATTCGGAGCTGTTTTCGGACGCCATTTTATCTGTTACTGTTGTACGAGGGGTCACCACGATCGACAAATTACTCCCCCTGCTGGCTCGGAGTGTAACAAAATTATTTAATTTTTTCATTTAATTTTTAATTCAGGTCGGGAAAAGCTATTATTTAAATATATAAAAGATTGAGTGCACCAATAGCATTTTAAGTTACTGTATGTAGTACACTTTAAACCTACCTGCGCTGTCTTGCACCTTATCCCCTCCCTTCCTCCTGCTCCATGTTCTTGCTCATTGATGTTGATACTAGTACAGCGTGAGCATTTTACCAAGGGTCAATTCAATTAGTACGGACTACCACATTTAAAATACAAGTATAATAATTAACAAAGTTAAACGACAAATAATACCTTTTAAAGTGCTCAGTTCAACTCCTTACTACATCACCGGCAATTATTCCTCATCTATGCAATGAATTTACTTGTACAGCAGAGGTCGCTATTATCTAACACTGTTGGTGCACTTGGGTTCGGTTATAAGTATGATAGAAAAAGTAATAATAAAGTACTAATCAATACTGTAATGTAAACTAATGCTGATTCTTACTCATTGAAACCATTTAAATTAAACAATTTTCTTTTTCATATTCTACATAATGCCTTGACTCAATTTTCATTATAATACATTTTTGTAGACATTCAGGGGCTGTTACCTAAAATGTATCCCCAGTTGAAGCAAAGAACGCATGGTTAATGTTTTTAAAATAGCTATAATATTAACATATATTTTAAAAAGCAGAGCATATCGCATACAGTGGGCTACCTAAACAAAGATGCCTACTGAATGCAGGAGAAAAGTGAGAGGTGCGTTAAAGAATGAATGTTTGCCATCTCTAAAACAGCATCAAATCATCACCTCACAAAATAGGCCATATAATAATATTATGTAATATGGGTGAGGGTAGAGTCATACGTGGCCGCGTTTCTTAACAAGGCAGCTTATATTTTGGTATGGGGGCATTATGGGAAGTGCTACTTAAGGTATTTAGTCTTTGTAAAACGAGGCGGGTCTTTCAAACGTAAAGTTTGGCAGTGGTGCGTTTTTGGCGAAGTTGAGGCGTTCGGGCTCTTTGCGGGGGGGTGAGAGGAAGAGAGTGGGAGGTCCCTGTGGCGTGACGTTGCGATTGGCCCAGCGCCTTTCTTCAACAGGGTCTCGATACATCTCTCTCTCTCCCTCCTTTGATCAGTGGGTGAGAGGGGGGAGACGAGCAACACACAACGGAGAGTCCGGCGTGCGCCTCCGGTAAATGACGCCCACCATTCATACCTTTACACTTACCATTACGCATGCCTTTTGTATTACATGTCGGTGTCTGGAAGCGCCAGTCCACCATCCTCACCTTCCTATTTTTTGCTCTTCTAGTCATCATCTTGTTGGCTCATCCTTTCATCACACCACCGGTCCTGGATCCTCCAGCCCAGGTCCTGGAGAATCCCGAGTCTGCAGCAGCGCACCATCTGCTTTATTTTCAGCCTTTATCTGAATGACGGGCGGAAGGTTTGACTTCGACGATGGTGGCACATACTGCGGGGGGTGGGAGGATGGCAAAGCCCACGGACATGGCATCTGCACCGGACCCAAGGGCCAAGGCGAGTACGCCGGGTCCTGGTCGCACGGTTTTGAGATAGTTGGGGTGTACACCTGGCCCAGTGGGAATACCTACAAGGGCTACTGGTCCCAGGGGAAGCGGCATGGGCTGGGTGTGGAGAATAAAGGAAAGTGGATCTATCGAGGAGAGTGGAGTCATGGTTTTAAGGGTCGGTACGGCGTCCGGCAAAGCCACAACACACCTGCTAGATACGACGGGACCTGGAGCAACGGTCTACAGGATGGATATGGGATCGAAACCTATGGAGATGGCGGTAAGACAGCAGGGTTTATAGAAAGGGCACAGTGTTTGTTTAATGTGCGTGTCGCTTTAACGGCGGTGACTGGTTATGTAGCTCTGTGTAGAATGCTCAGACGCAAACTGAGGGTGGCTAACTGTAATACACCAGTGCGTGAATCTCCATCTGATATGAACTGAGCTGAAGCTGAGATTGCGCACTGCGCATCGTGGTCAATTACATCTTGATTTACCCAGCGTAATCGACTTTTTTTACCCTGGTGGTAGCGGTAACTTTTTTGGATTCCTTTTAAGATCACAGTTCCTATTTTATTCCAAGGGCCATCTCTTTTGACAACTACTGGTTGCTCCTTCATATGCCAGTGGGAGGAGGGTGACTACTCCTCACTGGAAACATGCCTCCTGGAGAAGGAGTTTGGAAAGCAAACCAGTCCACTTAAAGTCAATTAAAGACGCACTATCATCTGTTTCACTGTCATTTTCACCTTTGAACAGTCACCGCAGAAACACACCTTATGAGCGGTGCACGTGCTACCGTTTTAAATTAAATGTAATGTGCATAATGCACAGACGAGGTGCCAATTTTGGTAGCAATTAAAGCGATTCTGCATGTGTCAAGACTAGAGAACTTACACATCTGTAGTGGAAACTGCTGTCCCGCACAGGAAACACTCTTGTACTTGCTGAAAGTGAGAGGTCAGTGAGAGCTTTGATCTCACTAATCATTGGAGTGTTCACAGATTGCGTTTATGTAAGGACCTGTGGCTGATGAGGGAGACAAGATTGCAAGCAGCCTAAAAACAAACACTTCCTAAGTTGTTCACTACATACAGTCCTCTCCTCTTATAAAACAGCCAAGTCATTGGGTGATTTGTGAGCATCATCCTCCACTAATGGAGGCCTTATGGTGGAGAATAAATGCCTCACATATGATGTTACAGAGGGCTGGGCTTTTGGGAATCAGCTGATCCTAGAGGATCTACAGAACATCTGGCTGTCTGACTCTGCAGCATCCTGATAACTTGATCTGCAGGGTCACCAAATTGAGCTGCAGCACAGAGCCAGCCTGTTAATCTCACCCTGTTTATCCATCTAAATTCCTCCCCTGACTAGTATATCATTTTCTGTTAGAATCTGACCATTATGGCTTATTTCATTGCATTGGTAAATGGGATTCAGGCAGTGGATTAACAAGCCTTTCTTATTATTAGGATCGGGATTGTAATATGACACTTTGAAGAAGCAACAGTAGTGCCGGCAGCCTGTTCATTGGGCTCAGCAGCACCAAATGGGATTAATGAAGTATTCTTCTCATTATGTGACTCATAGCAATTCCCTGTCGTCACAGACAAACGGATGGTGGCGAATGTGCCTACTGTCAGTGGGGGAGTTAGTGGCTGCCTGAAAAGTGATTCACATTCATCCCAAGTGATCCTTAGTATCAGTACCTTAATCAAATCTCTGTGATTGAGTTAGCTATGTTCACAGTCCCACATCTGAGTGGAAGGAGAGAAAACATTTCATTAGCTGACATACTCCTGCACTGACAAACCAGGGCCTCGAGGTCTTATTGCTGATATAGAAAGTATCTATATCTCATGTACACATGCAGGGTGTCCATGAGAAGCAAAGAGCAAAGCAAAGGAACCTTCTTGTGACCATAAGTAGTCTCCCTAAATAAATACAAATTCACTCAAAAGTTACCCTACTTTGTCTTTAAAGCTTTTGTAAAACAAAATAAACTTTTCAGGCATAATCAGAGATTATCATCACTGTTATAGCAAGCCATAGAAAATATATATACCTAATATGTTGTCACCCACTGGTTTGGACACTACCATTCTGAAGCCGTCAATTTGACATTTTGGCCATTACAGTCTTGGATTAATTAATTTTCAATAAATTGTCCCATGGGGCTATATGAGAAATTGGGACTGTTGGGAAGGGCCACGCCGATTAAGGAAAATTGAGTTTAGCTATTTGGTGCAGCCCTCCAAGAAGAGGGTGGGGCTGGGAAGTTATCAACTTAGAAGTGAGTACAGGTAAACAGTAATTCTGGAGCATGAACTGAAAACACATTGTGCATATGTGTAATTTTGAAGATGAAAACACAATCCCCAAAACAAGTTTGGGGGTATTTATAGTAATTGCACACCATAATATGCATATCATTGCTACACCTATGCCATATTGGCCAGTTAAAATTTGTCAATCACAAGGTAGCCACACATTAAAGCAATATCGTCTAGTTAATGTTAGTTTACAAAATTGTGCAGTTTTTAAAGCTAAAATCAGTGATGGAGACCATGAGCCTGTGAAAAAAAAGTGTTTGACTGAACTATATCTCCCTGTTCTGCAGGAACTTATCAAGGCCAATGGATGGGTGGGATGCGACATGGCTATGGTGTGCGTCAGAGTGTTCCCTATGGCATGGCCACTGTCATCCGCTCTCCACTCCGTACATCTATGGCCTCCCTGCGCTCTGAGCAGAGCAATGGTGCAGTGCTCCAGGACCTCTCCTCCCCTGTAGACACTCCAACAGGCAGCCGCGGTGGCTTCGTCCTCAACTTCCACTCGGACAGCGAGGTTGTCACCGGCAAGAAGAAGGGCCTGTTCCGCCGTGGCTCACTCTTTGGCAGCCTGCGACAGTTGCGCAAGTCTGACTCTCGGACCTCAATCTCCAGCAAGCGCAGCTCTGCGAGAAGTGACGCCACCATGAGCCGCATCAGTTCCAGCGATGCCAACTCTACCATATCCATCGGTGATGGCGAGCTGCCAGATGAGGACCTACCTCAGGAGGACCATGTGGATGCCACCACGACTGAGACGTACATGGGCGAGTGGAAGAATGACAAGCGTAATGGATTTGGTGTATCCGAGAGATCCAACGGGATGAAATATGAAGGAGAATGGCTTAACAACAAGCGCCATGGTTACGGGTGCACGGTTTTCCCAGATGGCACCAAAGAAGAAGGGAAGTACAAAAATAACGTGCTGGTGCGTGGAATAAGAAAGCAGTTGATTCCTCTTAAGAACCCCAAAACCAAAGAGAAGGTAGATCGGGCTGTGGAGGGGGCACAGAGGGCTGCAGCCATTGCGAGGAGTAAAGTGGAAATAGCAGCATCCAGGTACTGTGTTTATGTGTGGGTGTGTGTTCATTCATGCTCCTGCATGTGCATGTGGGTGTATACTGTATAAATACCAAAAAAAAAAAAAACACAGGAGGAACATCCTCAGGCATTTATTTTCACCACTGAAGAGTCACAGCAGTGTCCTGTTTGACAAATATCTCCTGGTCTGATTGAAGGCTCAGTCTTGTCTAAGTGAAGTCCCATGACAACAGCTCCGACCTTTGCACAACATCAACAGTCAAGGCTTTTGTGTTGCCAGTGTGATCATCCCTGGAAAAGGTTCTGTTTCTATTCTCTGCCCATGTCTTTCATTCCCAGGGAGAGGGGGTCAGGCATCTTGCACGCATGTGTGTGCGTGCATTGTATGCGAGTGTCTGTGAGTTCATGTGCGTGAGCTGTATAGCCATACCTGTTCCAATGCCAAGCTCATCTTGTGCGCTCAATACCAGTACCTGCTCCCGCTGCCAAACATTGCTCTGATGTGGCATCTGCTCTTTAACAGGTGGATGAGATGTGACCTTTTCATTTAAAGCCTCCCTCCTACTGAGACACAGTTCAGAGTATGCAGCATCGCTTTGACATCCTCTGGTTTCATTGCATCAGGGAATTATTAGACTGAAGACTGAGGGGATGTGTACAAGCTGTGAAAAGGTCTCTAAGCGATCAAGCATGTTTTGAAAAAAAAAAGGAAAAAACCTTTTCAAGTGGTGCATGTGAATTTGCATCTCTGAAAACACATCAAGTATTTGAAAGCTCAAAAACACACATTTCATAGTTACTGGCATAATGAACCATAATTTGACTTTTACCTTAATGTACCAGTCAGCTCAGTTTTTTGTTTGTTTTTATCCTACTGGGCACCGCTTCACAAATTTGCAGATTTCATATTTTTTGTGAATAAACAAAAATCAAATGCCAACATTTTCTAAATGCACTAACCACAAAGTCCCACTGAGGCTGAAGGGAATGTCATTTTTCAGGTATTTGGTCATAAAGTAAAAATATTGAACAGCTTATTACAGTTCATGCATGAACTTTCCATTTACTTCCTCCTCTCTCATCCACAGCGATTGCTTTCCAGTTTGAAACACCTGCTGGCATTAGGCTAATAAGCATTTATTTTATTTTACTTATTGATCTGTTAGAAAAAAATCCAAGGTTGCTTTTGAAAACTCTTGACTCCTACAGCTCTCTCCACTAAGTTCGAGGTTCACTCTTGCTTTACTTTCTGTTTCGATCGCCCCTCCCTCTTTTATTTCTTCCTCCTACAACAACGGGGCTCTTTAGCTTTTACCGGGTCGTTTCCACAGCTACTGCAGTGTTTTAGCGTCCACCAATTCAGATCCCTGTGCAAAGCTGCTGAAGAGAACACAATTGCACAATTAAATCTTATGTCTTATTTCATTAAAGTGAACTTATCATGCTCATGAGCTCCATAATTTTATTCTTGGACTCTATTAGAGTAACTTTGCGTGATATGCAGTTCATAATAATCCTTGTTTTAGAAAGGCTGAGTAGAAGTGGAAGAAATCAAACTGACGGGAAGGACCAACGAATTCTTAAAAAGGTGTGAGAACATCTTATTTCTCTGGCTTAGTGAACAACACAAGCATAACCCCAGATTCTTCCCAGCCACCTCCACTGAGGTCACAAACTCCTAAATTTCTTTGTCAAAAAGATCAGTGGGATCCTATAAAACTTCCACCCAGGAAATTATCATTCTGACAAAGTTACTCGTCCTGCTCAGTTGTTGGAGTTTAACCTGATTTCCAGTGCAGACCTCATGATACAGTTTCACATATACCCCTGTATTCTTTATTCTTGCCCATCTGATATAACTTCTGCTAAATTTCCTTCCACTCACCCCCCCACACACACACCTTCCC
>VUQK01031023.1:17583-30843 GCA_015106715.1 Bujurquina vittata
GACCTCATGATACAGTTTCACATATACCCCTGTATACTTCTGCTAAATTTCCTTCCAGTCACCCCCCCACACACACACCTTCCCCCTTCTCTCTAATATCAATCATCCATCCATTCATTTTTTGCCGCTTAACCCGGTCACAGGGCCAGCAGTCTAAGCAGAGATGCCCAGACCTCCCTCCCCCTGTCCTCTTCCACAGGACACCAAAGCGTTCCCAAGCCAGCCGAAAGATCTCCAGTGTGTCCTGGGTCGGCCGTAGGGCCTCTGAGATGTGCCCAGAACATGTCACCTATAGGCACCCAGGAGGGTTCAGGCACCCTATTCAGATGCCTGAACCACTTCAACTGACAGAGGAGCAATAGCTGTACTATGCTGTTCTTTCACACTTCCTTCACTCCTTCCTTCAGTCACTCTTTAGTGGCAATATACTTGATTACTTTCCAAATTTCCATTCATTTCTAAAATTCTTTTAAAAAAAATTGTTTTCCAGCTTTTCCATCTGGTCAAGAGATGGACACAATATCTTGGAAAAATTCCAGCTTTGTTTCCATCTGAATCATGGCACTGACACTGCTTTGCTTGCATGTGAGTGTTTATATATGAGCTGTATGGTGGGATACGTATGCTTTCTTTTAAATGTGTAGATTTTGCCAGGCACTTTGTAACTGTGTGCTTTAAATCATGAATTATTATTTTTTTCCTTTTGTTGAACTTTGTCTGAAATAAGGTCTTTCTGATTGGCTGCCCCTCACAAACAGAAGGTTTGAACTGTAGGTGCTTTTGGGCTTTTGGGCTCATTCGTCTGAGATAGCTGAATCAGGGTTATGCTCTCTCTGTGAAGACCAAGCAAGATCTCTTATGAAGATCCATAGAGTAGAGAGTGACTGAAGGACACAAGAACCAAGCCGTGACTAAACAAACAGTTAATCTAGATAAAGAGAAACATTTTCAGCAAGGTTGGGTTGCCATTCAGATCAGTTAAATAGTGTTAAACTGTCATCTTTATCGCTGCGATTTTTGAACATGTTTCAACATTTTGTGGACTAATTGAAAAATCAACATAAATTTGAATTTTAACAAGCATGAATGAAGTCTTAATTTTAAGGGCAGAATCAGTATTGCTACTCCAATGTGAACCCAGTCATTTAGAGCACCACAGTAATAGTGCAATCTCTGAATAGCAGATTTTATCATAATTTTCAGACTTTTTCTAATACAATAACTCCTCTCCTGCAAGCAGGAAAGAAAAATACTTTATTGTGCTGATTAACACACAGATTGCATTAGTTGGATTGACCATATTTCATGCTGAAACTGGATTGTGCCACAGATAAAACCCTTAATATTATGGGTCTTCATTTTATGTGACAGCCAATAAGATTGAGCTTAACCTACAGGGAAAAGATAAAAAAGGGGATAATGTTATGATAAAACAAGCCATCTGAGCTCCTGTTTGGTTGTGCATTAGAGCAACAATTTACACGAGGAAGCACATGACCTAATTCATGGCACTAAAGCAACAAGCGCAAAAGCGTTCGAGCTGAAGCAAAGCGTTTACGGCAGTAAACCGGGTCCCCTGAAATAAGTGATCACATTACTGGATGCCATGTGCCGCTACTTCATGTGGAGCCAGAAATCTCACAACAGGTTCCTCTGTGCATTGGCTAGAATCAGGATTTTTTTCTTTCTTTTTAAAAATGCAGTTGTATTATAAAGAGCCAGAATGGCAGACACTGTTGTAAGCAGGTTATGTAAGTATCATTATACAGTACAGTGCCAGGCAAAATATGCATTCGTATCGATCCACTTCTAGTCACATGATTCTCTGTCTCTTAATGTGGAGTGTACCCAGTGGATCCACAGGGAATAAGTGGAGGGAGATAGCGCTCATAGAGGAGACAGGGAGTAAAATGGATGGAAATGAGAAAGCCGGGGATAGATGTTGATTGAATGAATTCGGAAGTGCAGCACATTTGCTGAGCAGGAGGTTTCTGAAGTGTCTGGAGTGGGCAGAAATGAAAGGAGAGCATAATAAAAAAGGGCATAGAGAGGACACACCCGCCCCTCCCTTGTGGATTACTGTACAGAAGAGCTATCCCCTCAGCCTCTGGGGTGGAGCCGATGACCTCATGCTCGTGATCAGCCAGTCGATAGAGAGCTAGTGCGATTCGGTGGAGTGGAGTGGAGTTCTGTGTCTCTCATTCACAGTTGTCATTTGCCCTTATCTGTATGAAGTGACCTTCTACACAAACATCTCTTTCAGTGTGTGTGTGTGTGTTTTAGTGATGTGGTTGCACGAGGCCTGTGAGCTGAGATAAGTGACTCTATGTGCCTCTAAAGAGTTTACCGAGTCATGATGCTTTTACCATAAATCATCTTTTGTTACAGATCAGCAGTTTAGGTATCCTGGGAACTCAGCGGTTTGTCACTATATCTACTGTGCAGTCCACCCTTGTTAAACATCCCTGGCTAAACTGTAACTCTCTGGGCTGTCTAATAAAAGCAGAGATGTTAAATTGACCTTACGAAAGCTGCTAAGCACTAAAATTCAATAATGCTTGCATATTAGTTTAATTTGGCTTACTGCATTTATAATATTAAGAATGAGAAATATGGCCAAACACACAGTCCATGCATGGAGACCTACTGTGTGTGTTATATTAGGACGTGCTATTTGCTCTTCAGGCTCTAGTAAAAGGTTAACTAAAACCTTAAATGCAGGGATGATATTTTTATGATAACTATTTTTTTCTTCACAGTAATCAGCAACACCAAAAATGAACGGATATTGGTGGCTGGATGCTTGATTAATTTAGTGTTTTTATAGAGAGTATAAAAGATGGGCGTAGCCACCTGACATCACCCATTGGCTAGGAAAGCGTCAAGCTGAGTGTGTTTGCCAACTTGGTGTTTTGAAACTGGATGTGACAAATGAGGGGTCTGGCTTCTGATTGGCTTACAACTTGTCAGTCACAAGTCGCAACCCAATGAGTCTATGGTAATCCTCAGTTCTGACTCTTAGACTGACTGTAATTTACAAAATGGACTTTTATGTTTTGTCTAGAAGGACCCAGGACAAGTGAAAGAGCCCATAAAGTCATCAGGAAAGTGTTCACAGAGGTCAGGGCTGAGAGCAAATTTCCCAAGAATTTCTGCAGAGCTCAACAATGAGATTCTGGGATTAAAAATCCCATTCATATTCTCCATAGCAATTCTGATCATGAGCCATAATGTTGCAACCATCCAAAGTCAATTTGCTACAATTCACAACATTGTGAAGTGATGATATGTGCGCCTGTGGAAACCACAAGTCTGCACGATAACTAAAACATGTTTTATTCACAATGTTAAAATAAAGAACTGCTCTACCCACAACCCTGAATTGAAAGAGCAAAATCTCTCATTGGTGGAGGTCATTTAGTGAGCGTGAAACTCTGAAACGTGTAAAGAGTGATGATTGCTGTCAGGAAAGAAGCACTGTACTATATTACTAACTCAACTATACTGCACACACATACACACACACACACACACACACACAAAACAAGCAACAAATATACTCTAAACTAAGTATACAACACTACCACAATGAAAGAGATTACATCTGAGAAGGCTGGAAGTCATTTCCTGTGGAATCTGGGATTTGCAGTGTGTTATGGGATGAGTAGTTCCTTCACCACTCAAAGTAATTATATATACTATCTTATTGTTTTGATCCAATTCAAAACTTTTGTATGGTCATGATTCCTCTCATGGCTGGTATGATTTACTCAAATTTGTCAATGGAGAAGATTAAAGGTAAATTCACTTCTGGAACCAGAGCCATTAAAAAAGTGGGCAGTCACTGTTGAGCTCCATAGTAACAGACATTTTTTGCGACTCCAATACATCTGTAAGGCGGTTCGCTGGCTTCACTTTCCCTGGAGGCTATGCCCATCTTTAACACTGTCTGTAATCGTTATCCGCCCACCATAATAGTGTTCAGTAATAACAAAAACCCTGGTATATTATGAAAACTATCTATAATTGCTATCAGAGGATTCCCTGTAGTGACTTGATTCAACATGCTTAAAATGCTTCAGGATCATTTTAATGTATTTCTTGGAAATTCTGTTTAAAACTGTGTGGCTTATTTGACTGTTAAACTTGCTTTATTTGTAAAGAAAAGAGAGCAAGAGAGAAAATAAGGCTTGATTTGTTAAAGGTGCAATATGTAGAATGGCTTACTCCAGTAGTTGCTATTGTTGTGTAACAAGTAGACACCAGCTGCTCTGCTCTGGATTCTATGTGATGCTGCTTTTATTTTATTTTATTTTATTTTTTTAATTCTTTCTATAATTTCTACAGTACATGGACAGAGTAACATGTATGGGCTTCAGAAAACTGGATGTCACACTGCCACAATATTTCATGCATTAATCCATTTTCTTCTATTTATTCAATTCGGGGTCACAGGGGGGTGGAGCCTATCCCATTTGTCACAGGGTGAGATCCCGAGTCTGTCGCAAGGCTAACACAGCGAGACACACAACCATTCATACTCACATTCACACCTATGGCTATTTTAGGATCACCAGTTAACCTAGCCCCACGCATGTTTTGGACTGTGGGAGGAAGCTGGAGTTCCCGGAGATAACCCATGCAGACATGGCGAGAACATGCTAACTCCACACAGAAAGGCCCCAGAGTGGATTAGTGCCACTGTGCCGCCCAGTATTCCACTAGTTGTAGATAACCGCAGACATCTTCACACCAGAAAGATATCGGCAGAGATATTATGTTAACTGCTAATTCTTTATTTGAGTTCATTGATTTAATAAACCTTTTAAACCTTATTTATTGTACCTTTAAGCAAATGAGCTGAAACTAGTGCACACACAGTGCAGTGTTTTGAATGACAGAATAATATTAAGCTACTCTCCATATAGTAGCAAAAAAAGTTGTAGATATGCATGTGCACAGGTATCAATGTAGTGTCTGTTTCTGTCTCGCTCTCCCTGTCTCTCTCTCTCACACACTCTCTCACACACACTTCTATCTATATGCATTCATAATCAGAGCCTAAATGTCTCTACACAGGAATACCTCGCATACATAATCCAGCTCACACAAACTGCTGGACAAACACATACACTCAGAGGTACATGCAGTGTGTGCTTCTCTGCTAGTGTGTCAGCAGCGAGTACTGCCTAAATAAGGCAAGGCATCAGTTGGCTTATCAGCACCAGCCAGGAATATATACCCGTCCCAACACTGATATAGCAGCCCGCCATCTCACTCACACTATCATTTCTTCCAAGTGTGTGTGTGTGTGTACACACGTGTGCGCGCAGATGCATGTGTGTCAACGCCGTAAAAAACGGGAATGAAAAAGATTTAAAGAGCATGGGTGTCTGTTTGGGCATAGAGAGATCAGATAAGATGACTATCATTTGGCTAGAGAACAAAGAAAGTGCGCTGTGTGTGGTGCATTTGTGCCCCGGTGTGTTTGTTTATCACCTGCTGTGAGATGACCTCAGCCACTCACCACCTGCCCTTTTTGGAGTGAGTTATAGATCATCCAGTGTTTCAACAAGTGAACAAAATAATCCCAACACTCAGTACATCGTGTAAGATTCCATCTTGGCTGTCCCTCGATGCTGCTTCAAATAGTCGGAATGGTGAAGTTCGGTTCATTTTTTTCCCCTGTGTCTACATATACATACATTTGATAGGGTGCCGGTGCCACCCGGCTCCACACGCCTTTTAAAAAGCAAGTCAAATTTGGCTCTTTACAAAGTGACAGCGTGTACAGTAGCAATAAGGGTATACAGCAACTGTAACCATGTGAAGGGCTGCCAGCGATCCGAATCATGTGTCAGAGTAAAGCAAGCAGAATCATACATTATATTTATCTCACATTAAAACTCTTCCTCTCTTTTATTTATGGCACCGTGGCGGTGTGACGTAACGCCACATTTATTTTTTGCTGACAGAATCAATGCTTACGCACACACATACACATAAAATAACCTGCCACGTGTGCCTCAGGTTATCTGCATCGTTATCATTAATGACCAGAGTCATTTCCCGGTTAGGGCTATTAAAGATCTATAAATAATGTCGCTGAGGCAATGGCACATATATCATGAGTTAGTTGAGCAGTTTTCATATGACCCGTGGACCAAATTAAATTATACCGTGTAATGCAATATTATTCTGTACTTCAACACATTACCAGTATATTAAGTCATAGTAAGCGCTCTGAAAGCTGTCAGTGGATGAAAACATGTGAGCAGTTGAAGCACGGATGGAGTTTTTGTTGGCTGGACGACATGGTTGAAATCATTATCACAGTATTAGTAAGGACATTAATATAGTACACAATAGAGCACTCCAACAATTTCATCTATCAAATGGAGTTTGCTCAATGCTCAGGCTGTGAAAACAGTTGCTTCATGTCTTACATGGCTCAGAGGAGAGCTGAAAAACAACCCTGACGATGTCATCGGGGTTATTTTGAAGTGGAGAGGTTGAAAGTTGTGGGTATAAGAAAGACAAAAAAGTCAGAGTGAGAGTTGAAAGCTTTTTTTTTCCTCTACACTTCCTTCTTAACATTTTTCCTCCCTGGTGGGAAACAGTGGGAAGGCGAGAAAGAAAATTTTTTTTGGCACAAACCAGTCCACAGCCTCCAGGAACAGGAGTTAGTAACATTTCCTGGCACCGCGAAGATACATTTTAACAAGAGTAGGAGGAATATGTGTAAATTAGGACCGAGACTAAATTTGCTGACTTACTGTATGAAAGCTTTGTTCCGCACTGAGCAGAGGACTGCGTTTGCGGGAGTGGGGCGCTGGGCTGTGTCGATGGGATTGGGTTCCACCTACATGCCAGAAGTGTGTGACTGTGGCTTGTAATCTCTTTGAGAATAGCATGTATTTCTGCAGCTTCTGGAGAAAGACTGGGATGAGTCAGCCAGCCAGGCAAAGAGGCTGGCAGAAAAGGCAAGTCATGTGGAGGCCGATGCTGTTAGAGTTTAACTCATGTAGTTGTTCACCTGCAGTCATTAAAAATTTAGAAGCACTCCTTATTCAGCGGATTTTACAAATTCCTCTATTTCCTGTTCGGCTGTTCCTTAATTTAGTTTGTGATGAATGATCTATAATTTGCTTGGTTATTAAGCAGCAGATAGATGAACTGTTTCCTCATTGTAGTGCATCTCCTTGTCTAATTAATTGTGTATGTAATAGAAGTTAATGAGGGTTGGAATCAGTGGAGAAGGTCGGGTTTTTTATCACACACACAGAGACACAAACTGTGTTTCTGAAAAGTAACCAACTAACATTTTCAGGAATTGCCCACTGTGTGTGTTAATTTAAATAAGTTTTCCTGGAACAAGATTATATGTAAAGTTCCAAATGTCAGTGAGCTGTAGGGGTTGGGGGGTCCATACAGCATAGTACCGCAATATTTTGCATGGCGATATTGTTTCACTACAGGGGCACTAAATATTGATATTTTATTAAATAATTTAAAATGCTCTGGGAATACTTTGGAAATGACCACTTTTGATCACAGGCTGATTGAACTGGTTGCCCGATAGGAGGCAACCTTTCTGCAAACAGTTGCAGTCTGACTTGGACTGACTGCAGTCACTCTTAGAGAGATTGTTAAAGGTTTGAAAATAATTGCTATCTAATTTATAAATGCAGACAGATTGCCGCCATCAGTCTGAATGAGTCTTTGTCAGTGAGCAAACTCAAGACTCGACTCAGCCGGCTGGCAGCTGGTTGCATTATGGTTATATTCCTATAGAACAGGAAGGTTGCTGAGCGCAAAAAAGTTGCAGTTGTTATAACATAATTTGCAGTTGAAAAAAGATGATAAATTACAATATGTGTTATTGCAATACTCAGTTTACTGCTGTTTGCTGGATGTTGCTGTTTGCTGGATGTCAGGGATCTTTGCTAACTGTTGATTCAGTGTAAGTGACTGTTTGTGCTGCTGAGTTTTTAATGCTCTGATTTACAGGTTAAAAACAGTAATGGAGAAAAAACTTAACGACTCCTAAAAATAATATCCGAAAACACATCCGATCTTTCTTTTAGTGTTCACATATGAACACAAAACCGACAACAAAATTCAAAGATGAAAACCAGCCCAAAGAGATTTTAAAGCGATTCTGCTTTAGAAACATTTATGGGTAGAAATGGAGGCTGCAATGCTTCAGGCCGGACTGTTCATCTCTGCCTTTTTTACCTGGTGAACATCAGGCTCTAGCTGCTGGCCTGGGGTCAGCATTTACTCAGCTTTAATATCACTCTGGGTTCTTCGCTAACTCTGTGTTAGCCTGCTGCTTGTGCAGATGCTTGCAAAGAGCTGAGCACTGACAGACAGCAGACAGTTGTTTCTGTTTTGGATGCAGGTTGCTCTTTACTATCATGCTCTTGTTGTTTTGTGCAGTATAAATAAAAATAATGTGCACAGGTCTGCTTTTATAATAAAACATTACAGTAATGGATCACTGAAAATGCAATATGATTACAGTAACGCATTACATTGCCTTACTCCCAGCACTGAATATGAGTGACCTTAATTAATTTTCTTAACCTGTCATCCATTCCAAGGTTGTGGGGATGCTGGAGCCTAACCCACATGTGACTGGGTGAGAAGTGGGTGTACATTCAGGACTGGTTGCTTTTCTATCACGGGGTCATTTAGTTAATTTTTTTTTAATGTCACAAAAATTACATTCATAATTCCTGAAGTGACATCTTCAAATAGCTGCAAGAGTTCAGTTGACAGTCCAGTCCAGGGGTATTCAACTCCAGGCCTCGAGGGCCGGTGTGCTGCAGGGTTTAGATGTGTCTATGCTTTAACACACCTTAGTCAAATATAGAAGTCATTAGCTGCATACTGAAGGAAATTCAGCCATTTGATTCAGGTGTCTTGGATCAGGGAAACATCTAAAACCTGCAGGACGCCAGCCCTTGAGGCCTGGAGTTGGATATGCCTGGTCTAGTCTCTTCTTTATGCAGGCAGTACTAGAAAATCTTGGCACTGTTTCATGAAAGAAACACACAACATATCATAATTTATAAAAAATGCTCCAATTTATTTTATTAAGTAATTCAGTAGAAGTTCACATTCAAAATCTAATTTCTGGAAACGCAACTAAAAGTATCTCTTTTTTTGTACCTACAGCTACCACAGCCATGGGTCTTTAACCTCTGGATACTGATGTGCCCCACTAAATCTGTTCAGCCACTCTGATTGGCTAGCTGGGCTGCTTTCACTCCAGCTGTTCACAGATTGGATTATGGAATTATCACTTCTGTTGCTGAATAAGAGTGTTGCTTTTCCACACAGGATCTCTTCCTGTAGCATGCAACCCCTGCTGTAATCACATGTAGAGATGGTACTGCATGTGTAGCCGTAGCCATGATGCATTTCTTTTAGCTGAAGAGAATCAGTAAGGAAATTTCATCTGTTTTCATCTTTTCTTTTCTGCTGTGAACATTGGGGTCTGCTGTCAACAACTTTAAAGTTGCAGGGGGGTTTTTTGGGCCGTGTCCGTAAGATTGCTCCTTGCTTAGCTTCTCGAGATGAGATGAATCATTGAATCAATAAGGGAAATTTGTGCAATGATAAGACTGTGGAATCTTCTTAATTTGGCAAGATTTCAAGTTTCCAGCTTAAAAAACTTCCTTTTAAGTTGGAAGGTTTTATTTTTTCTTTGCAGTAAATTGCACAATTTTCTGAGGGCTAAAAAAATGGAGAAGACTGGTTGCAATATATTTATTTAAAGTCAAAATTATGAGCATACATTCAAATCAAGCAAAATCACAACCCCAAATCCCTTGCCACTGCAAACATATGAAGAAGTCAAAGGTCTTTAATTTTATTGAATAGCTTCAAGTCGAAATCTTTGCTTTTGCCCTTGATTGTGGCAGATTTAAGGATGACATGCTGTGTGAATTGTGTGAATTATGAGAAGCTGAGGATGAATCACATTTTTTCTGTAGTGTCCTTATGATGATTTAATAATGTCTGCATTTCATGAAATGTCACTGATAACAACAGAAGTGGTTGTTCAATCATTTAGATGTTTATAAGTTAGCCATCTATCTTTGCTAAACCTGAAAATGATGGCAGGTAGTATTATCTGTTTACTACCTCTAAGATATGGTGCTGCTCTGACTATTTGTCTGGCTAGTTGTTATCGGTGTCATATAAGCCTGTTCAGCCTGGTCGGCATACTATTTCATGCACGACACGTTGATAAAATCAAATCAATCAATCAGCCATGTCTGTTTTAATGCACGCGATTATATGATTTCACTGGTTTAGAATTTGACACTGTTGTAGTTGCTGATAATGAGATATGATTGACATAGTAGGAGACTTCATGTGGCATTTTTAAGGTTGTTTTTGCATGGGTCTTCCTGTCAGTCCATGAAACAGCCATATGATGCAGACTGCGTGAACCTTGCATCAAAATTTATTTAGCTGTAACAGATGTAACCTAATGCTAATGCTCCATTTGGCTTTGCACTGAAAAGGAAATTGATGTTTTTGTGTGTGTGTGTGTGTGTGTGTGTGTGTGTGTGTGTGTGTGTGTGTGCAGACAGTGTGGTGAATAGTGGCAGGAGATTGGAGGAGAGAGAGCACAGACCATAATTAAAACTATTCCTTAAGCTCAAGTGGTTGCCAGGCAATGTGACCTTTACTCGCGCAGGTTCAGCTTCGGGTGTTGAGCGTCGTAGTTAAATGAGACACACCGTGGAGCTGGTTGTTTGTTTGTGCTTTTTTGTGGGCCTTGTTTCAAACATGTGCATTACGTCGGTCAGTTTAAGTGCTATGCAAATTCTCTATGACATGTAAAATTAGCTCTGTTGTGTTTCTCCGTGTCCATGGCGGTTTGTTTGCATGTGCATGAATGCGTTCCCATACATCAGGTTGTAATGTGTGCTTGTTCATTTGCAGATTCATTAATACAGACCAGATGCCTGGTTGGACAGCTCGCTCAAATGTCTCTGGGGGTTACCATGGTTACTGCCTCACCGTCGTCATCACCGTGCCAGTCACTTGATGATTTTCTTATAAATTAGCCGAGTGAAGAAGCGCTGTTAAACACGTGTATTCATCCTTGAAGGCTTGTGCAACATGTCTGTTTCCAGTTGGAGACAGTAGACTCTTCTCAGCTGTGCTTGCTTCAACGCAATAATACAAGAGCAGTTTATAGTTGTCCATTCTTTACGCTGATTCCCAGTTCCCAGTAGACCTCATTAGGGCACATCTCATTAAGTTCAGTTTTCAGCTTTTCTTGCAAATATGACCTGTGTTTCTATGTGTGAGAGAGAGAAAACCGAGTTAACACAGTCATTTGCATGAGAGGTTGCTCTTTTTTTTAAGGTGCAGGTCAAAAGCTTTTGCATGTATGTGTTTGTGTGTGTATATGACGTGCATGCATAAAGTTTGTATAATCAGAATGTCTTGATTTGCATGGGAGCCCTTCTTTTAATCAACCAGTCTTGTTGCTGATTATTTTTTAAAGTTGAATCAAAATATAATACTTTCTTTATTCTGCCTGATATCATTTTGAGGCGAGTAACTTTGGACACTTTTTGTCCTGATGCCTAAAGCCTTAAGTCAGTTTATATGCAATTGCTATTTTTTTATACCAGTGTCCTCTTCGTCCTTCATCTGTTTCAATTGTTTATTAAGGTAAATGTCTAATCAGCCAATCATATCGCAGTAATTCAGTGCATTTAGGCACATAAACATGGTCAAGACAACCTGCTGAATCTCAAAGTGAGCATCAGAACGGAGAACTTTGAACGTGGCGTGGTTGTTGATGCCAGATGAGCCGGTCTGAGTATTTCAGAAAATGCTGATCTACTGGGATTTTCCCCATACAACCATCTCGAGGGTTTACACAGAACGTTTTGAAAAAGAGAGGAGAATGGCCAAACTGCTTTGAGCTGATAGGAGAGTAACTGTAACTCAGATTAGTACAACCAAGACTTAGACTCAGTACAACCAAGGTATGCAGAAGAGCATCTCTGAATGCACAATATTTGAACCAGATGGGTTACAGCAGCAGAAGACTGCAATTCAAATGGGCTCACAAAATTGGACAATAGAAGATTAGAAAAATATTAAAGAATCTCGATTTCTGATTCAACATTGGTAAAGTCAGAATTTGGTGTAAAGAGCATGAAAGCATGGATCCAGCTTTCCTTGTATCAACAGTTCAGGGTGGGGGCATAAGGGTGTAAGGAATATTTTCTTGGCACACTTTGGTCACTTAGAATGCAGCCACAAAGCTCATAAACTCTATCACCATTGGATATGTAAATGCCTTAAACTTTTACAGATGTAACATTTAAATCTGAAAGATAACCATTAATGAAACAAGAAAGTGGTTCCAGCACTACTTTATTTTGCTAAAGATTTCGTGTCGTTTTCATAAAAGTTAGATTGAGAGATATTTGTCATTAATTATTAATAACTCATTGTATTATTTTCTGATTTCTTATATCAGAAAGTTGTCAAGATGTCAGTTAAATCACATTTCTGTTAGATATATATATATCTTTTTTCCTCATTCATCCTCATATTTTGATTGCTTATATTTGTTTTCCCTCAGCTGGAAAACCAAATATACATAAGCTGTGTTTCTCCTGTGAATCGTTTGGCCACCGTCGCTCCCTCCCCATTTGTGTCATTAGCTGTATCAGCTGTGGTCATGTTTCACTAGCAGTGTTGACACAAAGCTAAGGTCTGAATCCCTGCCACTGCCCTTCACCAAAACCAGAGGGATCATCTCAGTGAGTGATTCTGTGTCACTCTCTCAACACACCCGAGGATTCATAACAGCACAAAGAGTGTATAAGGCCTTAAACAACTCAGAGGTATAAACATGTACCACAGATCAGTGCTGTGTCGGTGAAGAACACCCTAAAATATTCACATACCTGTAAGTTCCGGCTGTTTACCGACGAGGGTTAAGCGAGGTGGAGGGTTCGCTCTGTAGCTCCTGTGTAGAAAATACCAGCGGGAGATTAGGTCTGTTTGTAATCCACAGCCAAAAATGTCGGCAGAGTTTGGGGATTTTCCTGTTTAATCAAAACTGATTCTACTCATTCTTCTTCCCAGAAATAAAGTGGGTGTTTGGCAACAGCTTCTCAGTTTGTTTTTACCTGTTAGTTCAGCCTCTGTAAAAAAAAAAAAAAAAAAAAAAAAAACAGAAAAAAGGAAAAAAATATTTTTAAAAAA
>VUQK01031023.1:30863-44663 GCA_015106715.1 Bujurquina vittata
GTGGGTTTTTGGGTAAAAAGTCAAAATTTTTTTTTTCCTGTTAATTAAAGCCCTGTAAAAAAAAAAAAAAAAAAAGCTAAATCTGAAGTAAGGAAAAAATTATGTTGAAATCATGATGGCACAAATCAAAATTCTCAAAAAAGTATTCAAATTTTTCCCACTAATTTGTAACCCATGTTTCCACAATTAATTATAGGAATTTATTTTACATACTGCTCTTATTGTGTGCATAGTCAGTGGGTGTTTAGCTTGGCTTTCCAAAACAGACAGCTGGGGAAAAAAATGTTTAGAAACTGAGGTTTGTAAATTTTTTTACAGATTTTATACATAAAGAAAATATATTTTGTTATTCAGAAGGCTTCAGACACATCGCACCTACAGGAGCTGCTCAGCCATGTAAACCCAAGTCATGAAGCTCCTGGCAAGCAGTTTTTGGGCTGATGTTAATGCCAGAGGAGGTTGCAAATAGCTTCTCTCCAAAAGAAATATAATTTTTTCAAAAAGAATGCATTCAGCTCAAATGATTGTTTTTTACCATAGGCAGTATAAAAGATAGCTTTGACTGTGACGTCACCCATTAGTTATGGGCCAATTTGAAACCTAGTTGCAAGGCACAAATGCACATGACAGCTATTTAGGGCTATGTACTGTAGCAGAATAATATATTTTATTTTTAGACTAGTATAATAAACCATAATATTAATCAGATAAGCCACTAAAATCTATTATTAACGGCATGATCAGTTGTGCCATGATCCATATATTCTGTAGCATACATGGAATAAAAAGTGTTTCAGCGAGTGTCCATCAAAGGGTTAATGTTCATGTATGTGTTTTGCATATTATGGCATATCACAGTGAACAAAGCTTATAGTCTTACGACTGTGAAATGAAAACAAGGATTTCTTCATTTGTCCTAAAAATAGTAACAGTCCAAAAAAAAAATGACAATACAAAGGAGAATGGGCTGAGCACAGAGCCCATCCCCTCTAAACCATCAGTGCAATATATGGTATTGGTCTGACGTGACCGTGCACAAATATTTCCATTATACAGCACCCCAGCTCTCTCTTCAGCATAAAGTTAGCTTATCTCATAATAACAGCCACTCTATCGCTCCCTTCTTAACCTCATTTGCAATCACTATTGTCCCCACTGCTGCAACCCCTGGTAATATGAGCCCCAAACCTCAGTCCGAGAATAATTCCTGAATAATTTCAGAGTCGGTTTTAGCTAACCACTAATGGTGTTAGTCATGCTTGAGTAATCCTGAATTAGCACCAGCCGGGAACTCAATAGCAGGCTTGCATGGATATATGTGCAGGGCGAGCTAAGTGCTAATTTGTGCAGACTGTCTGTGCTGCTGCTTTGGAGCGGGGGATTGTTTGGCCAAGATATAGGACAGTGGTTTCTGTTAATGTATCATATCCTTTCATGAGCAGATTTGTGCACTCAGAGCAGACAACTGAAATGTGACCCTTGCTTTGTAGTAGCAGTAGTTTGCTCTTGGTTGCGGGCAACTAAAGTGAGTGATGGAGTTTAAAGGATGACTGTTGTGCCAATGTCTGTCACAGACAAGGTCAAGACTCATCTACTATCTTGTACCAGTCAGCATTCCAGTTAGGCTATCAAGATTGGACTGAGGGGGAAGGGGAATACGCTAGTGTGCTAAAGAGCAGAAAAATGGAAGAAAATAGAAAACAGGAGGGGTGCAGAGGGGACTGAACGGCAAGAGAGGGGTTCAAAACTGTGCCAGCATATGTGAAAGAGATTTCTCAAATAGGCCATAGCCTGGGGAGTGATGGAGTGAAGCCTCACTATAGGGAATTTGCACACACAAACACACACAACAGGCACATACACACATAATACTGTATTCAGCACGAGACCGAGGTATGACAGCCCATATAACGTGATGCACCGCGCTGCCTGCACCCTGGGGATTGAAATTTAACCCTACAGTAAAATTAGAGAGGCTGAGGTGCATCCCTCAGCAGTTCTAAATGCCCAAGAGTCTTTAAAGGGGCAATCGCTCTCGCCCCCTCCTCTCTCTCTTGCTCCCTTCTTCTCCTTTTCCCGTTCTTTTTCCTCACCTTCCTCCCCATCTCAAATACACACCGACACATAGACAAAGCATCGGCCACACTCGCTGCCAAACTGACTCAACACTTTTCACACAGTTCATTTGTCAAGTTAATGAAACTGCCAGCCGCAAGGCTTTATCAATATCATCTCACAGATGATGCTCCAGAAGGAGTTGCTTCAAGGTTTTGCACCATTTTTAAGGCTTTGTCCAAATGTCTGCAAACTGTTGAGTGTGTCTGTGTGTGTGAAAGTCTGCATGTGTGCAAGCAGGTTTGCCCAGCATCTCCACACAGGTGTGCCTACACAGCCTGAAAGCTAGACATGAACAGGTGTTGCTTTATACTCACTGGCAGACTGTCTTACAAGTGACAGAGCCAAAAACTTTCTCCAAGGTCACTCCTGAGTTTGTGTGTGTTTGTTGTTTACCCAGATTTTTTACCATTTCTTCTGTGATGACCAAGACAGTGCATTTCATAATGTGTAAGCAGCTTGTTTTCATGCATACTTTGGCTCTGTGTTGGAAGGATTTGCATGCCACTAACTGTTTGGGGTGATGCATACTTATACCCGCAGAGAGCTATCATCTGCTCTGTGAAGCATTTTGTCGTCTTTCTGTGCAGATTTTTAATGGCTGTAATTCTCACTGCTCTCATCAGCTTCACTCTTGACCTCATTAGGCGGTGTTTTTGAAGAAAAACCTCTGAGATAGCTACTGGGTGCTCTCTGCACCACCCATGTTGAGAGTTAGACGTTTCCCTCAAAAGCAAGAAGATGAATGAATGCAGAAGATTTGTCGCATGTAAAACATGAAGTGTGCATATCCACAGTGCAAGTTTAATTAACAATGTCTATATGTAATATTTACCCATGTCGGGCAGAAAATCATCCATGCATTTTGTCTCTTTCAACCACATGCCCATGTTTTCTCACCTTCCATTTCACTCTCCTCTTGTCCCAGTGCTCTATCACACCTCTACTCCCATCATTCTCCGCCTGTCACCTCCCACGACCACCAGATATCCTGTCTGGGAACAGTCCGCATCACTTCCTCTGTCTGGCCGTGAATTAATGCCCACTCCTCTGTGAAGATTCTTAGGACATGCCATGGGCATGCTGTATACATTCATGGCACATTCATGCTTCCTTTCACTTGGCAGCACATTTCACACATTTCAGAAATAGAAGCCTCTATGTCCTTCTGGCAGCATGTGTGGCGAGTGGATGTCTGCAGTATGCATGTCAGTGGTGTGATGTAACAGGAATGCTTTAATGTCAATTTTTAGCTGCCAGGTTTTCCAAAGGAAGACAATGAATGCTATAGTGTGCCTGGTATGAGCCACACCAGTGAAATTCCTGCAGCGTAGCAAGAAGCAAGGCATTATGTGTTATGCTGTGTCGCTGTTAAAAATTCTTGAATCTGAATTTTTATCTGCAGCTGGTCAAACATACCCTCAGCGTGTCCTTTATCTGTGGGTGATGCCAGGGGCTTATTTCTGGGTCCCTCATGAATTTTAATATCTTACTGTTCCTGTTCCTGTCATCAGAAACAGGACAGCTCAGAGTCCAAGGACAGAGAAGTAGTCTGAAATAGAGACATCTGTCCGGCTGGGGTCACTCGAACAGAGAGACGGGAAGGGAGGGGAGGAGTAGGGATGCAGGGGGATGATGGCATGTGCCAATAGCCAGATGAAGTAGAATTGGGTAAAAAAAAAACAAAAAAAAAACAGGAGCATTGATTGAAAGGGAAAAGGGACAGTGCAAGAAAGAGGGAGAGGAAGATGGATGAGTGGGGTTAAGCAGGGCAGCAGGCACAGCTGTCAATACTTACAGGGATGGTTGAACTGTCTATCTGGATCCTCTCATTCCTTGTTGAACTGTCTTGTATTATTTGAGCATTTGCTGTCACTGTCTCTTCACAAACAAGTGAGTGATCTGCAGGTTTTAATTGTTGATTTGTATGTGTTTGTTTACTTTGGTCTTTTTTTGAAGGACCCCAGTGGGAGAAGAGAGAGACATCTTCCTTTCCTAGAACACAGATACTGCCTGTAGCCATGGTTTTCATTATGTGTGTGTTTGCATGTGGACACACATACAGTATCTCTCAGTGGAGGGTTTTTGTTTTTTTTTAAAAAGGATTTGTTAAGCTGGTCACCCCTGGCCTCTCTCTGTTTCACCAAGGTACGCTTTCATAATACCTCTGAGTGCATTGATCTCGAAACATGTTACTCTTCTGCCTCTTGTTTTTTGGGGGAGTTTTTTTATGCATAGTCATAAAGAAGATGTAGATGCAAGATTCTTTGATGCTTTGGTACAGATGAAGAGCAGTAGACTGCGCTCAACACTGGCTAATGTAGCCATTGTGTGTCTGTGTTGTTACTGTCCACATGGTGTAGAGCCCTTTTTATTGTTGCTATTTTCTAATACTTCTAATTGTTTGTGTGTCTCCAGAACGGCCCATGCTAGGACAAAAAGTGAGGCTGCAGACCAGGCCGCGATCTCTGCTGTGCATGAATCTGAAATTGCCAGGGCAGTTGCCCGGGAGCTCTCACCCAACTTCTATCAGCCAGGTAATCTTATACTTGTCTGTATATTGTATCATGTTCCCACAACAGCCTTTTGCAGTGTGATAAATTTCATAAATTGTAGTTATATTTTATGGTGTGAATAGAAAACAGACTGCAGGTGCACTGAAGACTCTGAATCTGCAGTTAATGCAAAGACTGTCACAGGAGTCGGAATGTGGTACGCACCCAACAGTGGGACATTAAAACCAATCAAGCTAAACTAGCATCACAATATCCTCAAAACAACTTATTTGTCCATAAAAACATGTTTTTGGGACTGGGTAATGAGTAAGAGATTGGGTACTGTGCATGAATGATGGCATTTGCATAGTTTTAGGGTTGTTTACACTGACTGTGTGTGAATCAGTAATGAGCTTGTTCTGGGCGCACAAAAGAGCAGGGATTGGAGTTCTGGGGCTGTAATCGAAGACTAGAGGTACTGAAGATGATTTGTAACACCACAATGGAGGACTGTGTTTGTGCTTAGACAAAGCACAGCCTGCTTGAAGCGGACAACTGTTTTCTGGGTGAAATCTTTGCGAAGCTCTCTAAGGCCTGCTGTAACAGCTCAGATATGCTTGCTAAAATTTGCAGCGATAAAGTCTGACCAAAAAAATGTGAATGCAAATTGGTGAGGGTTTTTTTTTTAACAGTACATGAACACATGCTTTGTTGGAGTATAGAAATGTCTTATGGGTGGTTGTGCAATAAACCTTCTGTTCCTAGTACCAAGTAGCAGCATCGTCTTTCCGCCCGAAAGTTTAGCAGGCAACCTTTCAAACTATACAGCTGCACAGTGTTGACTCAACTCTGAACAGGCGCATAGTACTGCATCAGTAGTCAAAGGTCAAGGTGTGTTTTTGCTAAAAACTTTGTGATGCAGGTGGAGCAAGAACAGAAAAGGGTGAACTAAAATGCATAACATTATACATCCAATTTTTCCTTAATAATTCCCTTATATACTAAGATTAGACAATTTAACATCTTTTCATGAGATTTAAATGTTACCATTGGAGAAATAATTCTTGTCTCAACCAAAAATGTCTTCACCTACTAACAGATAACCAGTTATTTGTTTCTAGGTGTTACGTGCATTTTGCTAAGGCAAACTCATCCAGGGAATAACTTGAAATTGTTTCATTTTGATGCATAAAATCTTATATATATTCAGAGGTACTATGTCACACCTTTTCTTTGTTTATTTATATTTAAAGTGTAAGACCTATGCCATCCTTTCCTCTTCCACTTGGTGTAATATATTTACGCCTATGAGCTAGTGACCTTGGGTGCTTGCCAGAAGCCACCGCAAAATAGAGGGTGAGAAATAGATTGACAATGGGACCCATTCAAGCATGTCCCTTCGCTAAGCCGCAGAAATGGCCAGCCAGGGTCAGAGACATCGGGAGACTTGTTTGTGTTGTGGAAAACAGTGGTCATGCTTGGCAGGCTGGGTGATCTCCAGGTTCACAAGTCAGTGCAGAGAGTGTCCTTGCCTTATAAGTCAGATCATGAATGAGAGAGTGGCTGATGTCATAATAATGTGCAGCGCAGGGCGACATCTGAGCCACAGCATTTAAACGTTCAGTTACGCAAGCGTGTCTGGTAAGCCCAGCTGACAGCCAGACAGGCACCTGCATAGAGGCAAATCACCTGTTAATTTATTTGTAGTTTCAGAACAACTTGGTTTTGTAGAGTCTGGGTCAGAGATTCTTGGATTGTTGTTGGTTCGTGCTTTGCCCTTTTGCTAATTGGGCCATGTTTGAGTGCAAACAGCTACCGCTATTTGCTACCCATATTTACAGCTTTCTTATAAAGCAACTACAGCTGTTGTTACTCTTCAATATGGAAATATGGAAACCTTGTCCATCGTGATGTTATAGTGGGACAAAAATGCTCAAACTCAAATCCTCTAGGGTAGCAACCAGGGTTCCAACAGGGTTCCCTGTTGTTCGTAATTGACATTTCGTACTCATAGCAGATTAGCACCAAGATGCGGAGTGTGTACTTCAAAAGCAATGTGAGGGTCACAGAGAACAGGACCCTGACCTTTATGATTGATTCACACACAGCACCCTGGAGGGGCAGCAAAGAGGGCTAGCTGGGCGTGGCCTGCGGCGTGACGTTAATTGGGCTATATTTGGTGCCAATGTGTGCTCACTGGTGTCTGATGGAGACATAGCTGAAATCCTTATGCACTGAGACGGGCTCAGTCCCACACTCGCCCCCTCCATGGGGCTGATGCAGAGCAGCTGTCCCTTCCTTCATTGGGTCGTGGGGGAGGAGGGTGCTGGAGGGTGAGGGGACCAGCGGGAGTCCTGCTCTGCCCTGTTTGACCCAGTCAAGGTGCATTTGGACCTGGGGCAACCATAAAAACCTCGACCTGTCAAGGCTGAAAATCAGACATAGGCAGGTGCTGCTGTTTATTCATAGCAGCAGGTGCGCAGTGAGTTTTAACACAGTAGTTCATGTGGAGTTTAAAGTAACTCAGAACCTTCTTTTGACTTTCAGGGATACAGAATATAAATTACCTTATGAAACTGCTATGTCATGCCTTTTCCCAGATTTCAAAAACGTATTTATGTGTCCCACTTTTTGAAAGATACAATAAGACAGACTGATGCAGACATAACATTGGTAATGATATATTAGTGCCAGTCCCTCCTGTCAGCATGTATGCATGTGAGGCCTTCGAGGTGCTTCTTTGCATGTGGCCAACAAAGCACAGGCAGACAGCGATCACATTCACCCGGTTTTAAAAGACAACAGGGACATAGCTTATTTACATAAGTGCAAATGTATACAAAAGGGGGGGAAAAGACAAAAAAAACAAAACATCTAAGTCACTGAGCCTCTCTGGAAATCTACTGGAGGGATAGAACATGATTTTTTCCAAGAAATATTCCCTCATTTGATGTTATGATGATAGTAGGGTGTGCTGGATTGAAATCTGGTGACTGCAAAGAACCATTGCATAAAATATGAATCCTTTTTAAACTCAAGAAACTATTCAGTGACCCCCATCATGCCCTGTGAAAGGGGGTACTGTAATCCTGGAAGAGACCCCTTCATTTAAGATAGAAATGCTTCTTTACAGGATAGAGGTGATCACTAAGCAGTGCTTTGAATTGTTTTACAGTGATTCTTCCCTCTAAGGGGGACAAGTGGACTCAAACCTTACTAGCAAAATCCCCCCAACAGCGCAATAAGCATGTCGTCATAGTCCGGAGGTCATGGGTTCAGCTTTTTCTTTAATTTGTCACCAGTTTCTGTGTGTGTCTGCGTAGGCTATGTAACCGTAGTGAATGTAATCTGGCCAAACAATAACAGCTCCCTCTGCCCATCTGCCAGTGTGAGTAGGAGGAAGAAAGAGAAAATCTCAAAAGCTGCAAATGGAGTTATGAATCTTAAATCTAACAGAGCAAGCTGAGATCACAGCACACAGAACAGACGAATACATGTACAGAATAATGCAGTATAGCAATGTAAGAATACATTAAACATCAAATCATCAAAGAACATAGACCAGGAAATTTCAAATACATTTCACTGTCATGTGTAAATATATAGATAGATAGATAGATAGATAGATAGATAGATAGATAGATAGATAGATAGATAGATATGCTCTTTTGTTGATAACACTGGATTATAAACTGTTGTCTCTTATGAGCCTTCAGCCGAGGGATTGTCAGATGCACAATGGCAGCAGATGTGATAATCGCACATACTGTACCCCCCCCATACACACAAACACAGACATTGATGCGCGCACACACATACACCAGTCTCAGTAAGACTTTCCCCCCTGTTGCTGCTGTTCATCTCATATTAAGGACAGGAGAGGTTAGGTCTTAAGGAGCCAATCTGTTGTGCTTTGTGTGTGTATGATCTTGCGCGTGTGGGTGCCACAGAGAGGGAAAGAGCGTGTGTTTTGCTAAGAGTGCAGTGAAGCAGAAAATGTGCTGTGGATTAACATAAACAGAACTAGCATCCTGCTGCTTAACCAAAAGCTTGTATTCAAATAACCTCCAAGATATGCTGGTTGTGTGAGCAAGTGCACGTTACAGTTGCGTTTGTGGCGAGAAATAAATTGAGGACAAAAAAATATCTTTAATGGGACAAATATTGCTGAAACTCACATTTTTATCTGTGTTTTTATCTTGCGTATTTTTGTTTTGGCTTGTTCCATGGCCTATTTTAATGACCCTCTTTAAGAAGGCTGCAGACTCAGCCCCGTTGATCAATGTTCTCAACGGAACAAAACACCACATCCATTTGGGTAACTCAGTCCCAGTACATGTTCCAGCTGACCTGGCAGGATTCCTTGGAAGAGTAGCACTAATAAATCTTCACTTACTTGTCAAGAGGATGTTGGCATCCTGAAATATCTATAAAACAATCATACATATAACTCGGATAGTTTTTTTATATTCATGTGTCTTATTTTAAAACAAGAAAAGCATGATCAGCATAGTTTAGAACTGAACATGGCTGCAGAAGTGTAGCTTTTCCTGACTCCCAGTGCTGTGGTCCTCTATCTATTTGAGGCTGCGGGATCGGTGGAGGGGGAGAGGGGGGGTTAAGTGCCAAGAACCATTCAGAAAATGCCTGGAACCTCTTGAAGGAATCTGTCCCCATCCAGAGTGAAATTGCCCAGACCCGCCCACGAAGCCCTAACTCTTATTGAGCTATGGTGTGAAATTAAGCTCAGCAGATATATTAAGCCCCACAGATGTTCAGATGTCCGCCTGTCTGTTTGTAGTGGGTCTTATTGGTTATGGCGGATATGAAACAAATTAGGCTGCCATGCAGCTGAAAAATACTTTGGACTTAGGAGTACTAAGGCCCAAAAGAAATCCCCAGTAAGGCCGATTATACTCATATGAGACTGGATAGACTTGTTACCTTCTGGATTTGCGTAATTGTTCCAAGAACTGATGAGTGTCAAATTTATGTTAACTCTTTGAGATTGATTTGTACTGTGCATGCTTAATTGGTATCAGGCATGTAAGAGACAAGACTAATCTCTGAGATTACCCATTTTCCAGCTCAGCGAGTCAACACGAAGACGGCGCATAACAGCAAAAAAATATGATCTCTATAATTCCTACATTTCTTTCTATTTCAGATCATATACATAGAGGGTCCTTTTCTGCTCGTACCATCTGATGTACTTCAAACAAAGCAGCATTATCCCTCCTCTTAGTCACTCTGACACCATCTAATTCAGGCGAAGGGGAGAAAAACAGGCAAACAAAGAGCCCAATGTCTCTAATAAATATTAATTCAGCAAAAGAACAGAAGGGACAGATAAGGTGTCACTTTACCCACACGCAGAAATACATTTACATTAGAAGGAATTTCAAAATGTAAATAGTTAAAAGAGCAGTTTTCATTCAGTCTAGTAGCAGAAATATCATAAGGGCTATGTGTGTCCACTAACCCAGGCATAACCTCAGTCCATAAACTCTTTCTGCAGTAAAAGGAATGATCTTCCTCATATTGAAACGTGTCAGTGCTGCACCTCAGGGTCACCTCTCATTATCTGTGTGGCCATATTGGATGTTAAGTACTGAAGAGACTTTTCAGGAAAACAACATGCTGATAAAAGAGAATGACTGATGATGAAGATGAGCCTGCAGGGGAGGCTTCCTTTGTGAAATGGTGTTTGTGACCCTGCATTAATCAGTCCATTTCTTTCTGTCTCCCTGTGTCCCTCCTTTCTAGTCGTTGCAGAGTTTATGAATTTCATTAAAATGTCGATGAATATTTCATTTAAAAGTTTAACTGTGCTTAAGGGCAGATATGGTTTAAATGTGAACAGTAACACTCTCCGATCTAGCAAGATGGACTGAAAATTCTCTGGTTTGCAGATTTCAGAATGGCATCTGGCATTCAGCCTTTAGGGTGTGCTGATGCGTTTCACCTCTCTCGCCCATTCAGGTCCTGACTACGTAAAGCAACAGTTAAAGGAGCCGGTGGAAATTAAGGAGGTCCCTGTTGAAAAGAAGGACAGCTCTCCGAGAGATTCGCCCCACTTTTATCGCAAAGGCACCACTCCTCCCCACTCTCCTGTGGCCAGTCCTGCAGCCACGCCTCCCCCCTCACCTCAGTCCAGCAAGAAGAAAGGACAGCTCGCCAACAGCACCAGCCGCAAAACCAGCAAAGAAGAAAAACCTTCCCGTAAGGTTAGCAAAGAAGAGAAACTAAGTCAGAAGACCAGCAAGGATGAACGGTCTAGTAGGAAAGTGAGTAAAGAAGAAAGGCAGCCCGTCACTGATGGCCCCAAAAGTTCTCAGGCGCAAATCGAGGCTCCACCTAAACCCACTAAAGTTCAGCAGTCTGCCCCAGCATCTGCACCCCCTTCACAGCCTCCTGCAGTTCCAGTCAATGGCCAGCTCCACAGTGAATATCACAGTTACTATGTCAAGGCCCCTACAAGGGTCCCTCCACCCCCAGAACCTGAAGAGGAACCAGAAGAAGAGCCTAGTGCGCTGGCCTTGGCACGTATGCCCCCACAATCCTCTAGGTCTTTTAGTACACCCACTCCTAAGCCAGCATCTATACGGGAGAACAAGAGCGACCAGAAACTCAGGAAGCAGGATGCCCTAAAGCCAAAGAGCCTCGCAGACACAAAGAAAGCTAGTATGGAAATTGCAGAAAGCACGGAAGAAACAGTAAGTGACATGTTTGATCTTTTGAGAAAATAACTTAATCAAACATAAATACTTTTTTTGCTCAAAGTTTTGTGGTAAACGAGAAACTACACCCAGTAGTCGATTAACTTTGTTTAGCACACAAGCGGGACACAGGTAAAAACATGTTGTAACTCATTAACCTGTTTTCTGTGGGTTTATGTACCAGACTGTTTCTGGCTCAGAGGGGTGAATAACTTCCTGGCCTCTGAAGTGGTTGTCTGGCAGCTGAAAGTATGATATATTATCTGATTATGCTTACTTTCAGTCTTGTATTGCTGAGCTAATCAACTACTTGGTGTAGTTTGTAGACAGTACTGCCTTATTCTTTGTATTTTATTAATTCATAATAACTTCTGAATTGGACTAATGGCCTATATATAAAAGATGGATTTCTGCAAACCTGAATTTGGATGACATCTTAGCTAGTCTGCTGAGTTAGCCTCTGGGGACAATGGACAATTTTTCAGGGCTTCTGGGGTAGCCAGACTATCCTGGTAGTTAATAAACTAATAGACTTTCTGTTACTGTTAATGCTATTGTTTACAAATATTTAGAAAGAACTCTAATAAAAATGAAAACATTTACGATACAATAGCGGAGCCGTTCCAAATTCCAGGTTTACCTGCAAGAAGCCACAGCATGCTCACTGGTCAGTAGAACAATGATTTCAGGTGCACTACAAACAGAAACCTGAATTATTACAGTGCTAAAAAAATGCATGTTTTTTGGAAATACGCTATATTGCCAAAAGTACCCAGTGAATGAACGGATGACATCATGGCCTCTATGGCCATCTTTTGTATAAAGAGGTTCTCATGTGGATGTTGAGGCTTCATTTCATATCATTTAGTATTCTTGTTTTATGTGATTTCTTCATTGTCATTTTTTGCAGGGTCCTAACTCAGTCCTTGTTGCTATGGTAATGCTGTTGAATATTGGCCTCGCAATTATATTTGTCCATTTTCTGACATGATGATGCTGTTTCTCAGGTAAGCTGATTTACTCTGTTGTTTCATCACATTTGCTCTTCAACAAAAATCAATGATCACAGCGTGAATTAATGTCTCGTCTCCCTGATGCGCCCCAGTGTGTATCTGAAATGTTACAGGGCTCATTTAAATCCAGAAAGTTACAAACTGTTTTATGTTTCAGTGGAACCATGGCAACTGGTACAGTTGCATTGTCGGCCTTGAAACGTGAAAATGCCGCCAGTGAAACACGGGGATGGCCAAAGGAATCAGCATGAAACTGAAGAGAATCAAGAGGAAGGCAAAGATACCACCAACCTGTTACTGGCCTTGTTTGGGGCCAGCCCCGTGAATTAGCACTCCTTTGGCTTCTCTAAAAGCTAAGGCGAAATGTTGTGTCTAGTGAGATAAAGAAAATGTTTAAAAATTGCAACCAAACATACACAATCTAAACAAAAAAATAATAAAAAAAAAATTAAAAATAAGTAATTGAAACCCACACATATGCTGATCCAAGCACAGGTCTCTGTAGCCCACTTCCACTGCCTTGGCAGAGATAGCAGTTGGCTGACGGACTGTGCTGGAAGAGTGTGGAGATGCACTTTTAGATGACGGGAGCAAACAGCTGCCTTTCTATTTTGCCATCTGACGTTTTGATGGGGAGATGTGAGCCCGGCCCGAGGAAGGGGGTGGGGATGGAGATCACAGCGGGAGCGCGCCTGAGTGTTCGGAGCATTTTCTGGGGTTCTCGCCACTCTTACAAGAGGAAAGTGGGCATGGCCGCTGCCAGCAGTCAGTGCTAGCACGGTCACTAGCCAGTCTTACTCTGTTAACCCAAACATCACAACACCTTTCTCGAGCTCCGTCCTTTGTGATCCAGGATACACTGCTTTGAAACACTCCCCGTGCATGGTACAGTTTTAACACTTTATTTTGTTTCTTTTTTTTGTTCTAACGTAGTTCTTTTTTTCTTTCATAGATGTTCTATCAATGTTGGTTACCTGCTGTCATTTGCTTGTAGAAATCTGTTCTCTTCTTGGAATGAATAAATAAATTTTGCTTTCCCTTTTTCTTTGAACTTTGTTCATTTCCAACAATTGAGCTGTAATTTGACATTACACAACTGCGTAACTGAATGTGCAATATGTTTTAAAAGCTTAACGTATATTTTGCCAAAGGGGGGGGGGCACTATTATAAACATCCTTTTTTTCCCCCATTTATTTTATGAGACACATCATTTTAATAGAAAGGTTTAGGGAGAAGTGGTATTTGACAGCAGTAGTTGTGATTAGAAAAGCTGGATTTTAAAAGCTTGCAAGCTCTGAAAGTAACAAATGTCTTATTTCATTTGATATGCCTAGACCATTTAGCTTGGATTTCATTTAGCATTCTTTGCTTTCACTATACCAGTAAGATGCAAAAACGCAGTTCACACAGCTGCGTTTTTGCATCTTACTGGAATAGTGAAAGCAAAGAATGCTAAA
>VUQK01031032.1:4862-21297 GCA_015106715.1 Bujurquina vittata
TGACTTGATAGTTTCACATTTTTGGTAAGTTGAAATAAATGTTTGCTAAAAGGAGATTCCAGCACTTTCGTCATGTGCAGCACATGTAGCTGGAAACAAGGTTTGTTCAGTGCGGTTACACAACAACGTAAGCTGAAGCGCTCCTCTTTGTCTCCGGTGAAGCCCCTGTGAGGACGCGCAGCAGCCAGCGGGAAACATGAAGCCGGCGGTGGGCGAGCAGCAGAGGCAGGAGAGGCTCCCACTGACCTGACGCCTGCAGGGCAACACCACCTCCCAGTCTGGACGTTCGACCCACCGTGCTTTGTTCACAGCAGTATTCAGAAGATCGACACAGAAACACAATCATGTGCGCGCGTGCGCACACACACACACACACACACACACACACACACACACACACACACGTATGTATATACAGATCTGTATTTTCTTTTGAGTGAATGTTTTCTTCCATTCATTAGTTTTGTAGGATTTCCTCAAACTGCTCAGCTCTGGGCTGTTGTGTGTACGATGACGTCTTATGTGCATCATGTTTTTTTTGTTTGCTAGGGTTTTTTTTTTTATTATTAAAGTGTATATATTATATATATTTTGTTATTTAAGGAATTTCGGCACTCAGATTTTCATTTCATGGCAGCGTCTGGGTCGTGTGCATGTTGAGCCGTGTTCATGTTTCCAGGTGACGTTAAAGACCGGATACGACGTCAGAGACCAAACGATACTGAGAGGTTTGTCAGTGTGTTTGAAGAGATGTGAAACCAATATTTGTGGAGTGCAACAATTTGAGAAAACGACGTCTAATTTCTGCCCAAATCGGTGATCATCGGCAGACACTAAACTTTGACCTGCACGCTAATCTGAAGAGTAATTTTAACTTTTTAAAAAAAAAAGGCAACACACTGGCAGCCGTCTTGTGCAAACTGCTGTTTGTAAATAGGTTTGTACAGACTTGCTGGGTGGCCTTGGACTGTTACTGAAGGCAAAAAGGTCAAAGGGTCAAGATCTGCTGTGCCTGTTTTTTTTTTGAGAATGCTTCATACACTGAATTTGTTTGTTGTTTGCGTTGTGTTGCCACTGAGAGCTAGTTGCCCAAAAAGGTGTCCCAATGTTTTTGCATGTTTGATTACGGCCAGCGCAGCCAGCGCAGTCCGACTGATTTACAGCCCGGCTGCGGGATTTTCTCGTCCTTTTCCCTGCAGGCAGCCGCGCTTTTTGTTTTTGTAGACTTTGAAAAATGATGTGCAGAGACCTGAAGCGTGAACATTTCGTTCTCTGCATTCAAGTCAAAGAACAGAGCATCTTTAGGCTTAACCAGCCTTCAGTAAACCCAGGAGTCGGTCTAACTAAACAGAACTGATTTTCTGAAAGTATTTGGACGACTCTTTAAATGATGCCTCCATACTTTCACACAAAGCAGTATAGTTACAGTTTTGGTGGCATTGATCCACACGAGCGAGGTTTTTTGTTTTTTTTCTTTTTCTTTTTTAATGCTTGTGGGTAAAAACGGTCTTGAAACAATTTATATTTCTGCTCAGTTCTGTGACTCACGTGTAACTGTAACACATGAGGCAGGAACCGTGGCTGACAGATGTGAAACCCGCTGGCAAACGCAGTCTGGCTGCCTGACGAGTGAAAACATGCAACAGTATTGGTGTGCTCCTTGTGTCGGCCAGTGTCGTGAATATTGCTCACCGTGTACGTTATTGTGAAAAGCTACGCTTCGTTGCTGAGCGCGCTGCATTGCCCCGATGACTTGCAACATTAACAAAGTAGTTGTGTGTTTTCTGTTACTTTCCTTTTTTTGTTCCGCTGAGCTGAAGTCGCAGAGATATCCAGGTACAGGGCGTCCTCAGGCCACAGCTGTCATTACGGTTTAGAAAAGCTGCACGAAGCCATAACCGCGACAGCATCCTGTGTGCAGTGAAGCAGTTCCAATCTGACCATCACCCTGCACCTCGTGCTTTTTGTTCTAATCCAAATGACATTGTTTTTTTTTTTGCTCTGGATTTTTTCACTGGTGGGAAAAAACATGTTCTTTCTTTTTCTCTACATGTGTGTAAATTAAGTCCTGTACATGTGATTCTTTGAGCTTGCATTTTTTTTTTTATATTTTTTGCAAGAAAATAATGCCAAATAAACTTTCATTTAAAGTTTTCATTTAAAGCGTCTGTTATTACTTTTGCAGAGATGTAAGCGAGCTCTGAGGTGCGAGCCCAGAGGCTGATGTTAGCTCTGCACAGTCCCACAGTGAGAAGACCGGAAGGGCCGCGGCGTCCAGACCGCTGTCAGCACGAGCTGGAAGCAATTCCAACAGTAGCTCAGATTTCCAGCTGGAGTCTGGAAGGAGGCAGGTCAGAAAACACAGCTCACATCTGCAACGAATTCAAGCACCGTTAGCTCATATAGCTGCAAATCAAATCAGCCATTCTCTGTTCGTTTAGTTCAAAGCCTGCAGGAGACGACGACCCTACGATCACAACTCAGGAGCTCCGTTTACTGTAGAGCCAGATTATTAGAAACACTCTGATTCGCGCCCATTTTCTCCGTTTCTGTGACGAAGTGCTTGAAATTTTCTACAAAGTTTTCTTAAAACATTGGATATTTAGCCTTTATTTATCAGCAAGGAGACAAAGTGGTGTCCTTTATTACTTTGGTCAGTTTCGACTGACTTCAGTGATCTTTATTCTTCAAATGAAGGATCCCAATAATGTTCTCCACGTCTGTATCAGCGACAGGAACTCTGGATGAATGAAATGTGCAGTTGTGCACATCCTTATACGCGCGCAGGCTTCTCTGTATACAGTTACAGGAAGTTTTTCTAATGCCAAAAACTGATGAGTGTACTCCGACTTTCCCCTAGATGGTAAGTAGGAGGGAGGTGTTACTCGTGGAAAGACTAAAAATGTTATTTACCGTTATTGTAGCTAGGCTGTCTACTACCTCAAGACCAAATGTGTGTGTACACAAGTGAGAACATAACATGATGGCAGTTCACGGCACACCTTAAAAAGATTAATAAGATGAGTGCAATGACAACGCAGTTTTGCTCGACTCTTCTTAATTCACTGTTTGAGTTCACTCTCATTAACCTCACTTCAGGCAGCAATTTTCATCTTCTGACGCCTTCAGCCGAGCTCTCAAAAAGCCGAAAGAGCAAGCTCGCTGGCAGGAAAGACAGAGGAGCATTTAGCAGCTCCAGGCTCAAATATTTCCTCCAGGAGTTTGTGGAGAGCGGCGGCCTTACGAGTCGCCAGGAACTCCTAATGAAATCAGAATGATGCAGCTGTAAATGTTTGGAGAGACGCTAGTTTTACAAAGCGTGACGCACTGCAGAAGACCGCCTCACAGCGCAACGGTGTTCAGCCTCTTGTTATTGTGAGGAAGCTTCATTAGTGTTTCTCATCCCTAGAACAAGTATGCAATAATGTTTGATAAATGACGCTTAAACACATTAATACGGAGAATATTTGTGTTCATAGACAAACCACACAGATCAAATGTTAAAGAAAATACAGTTTAATTAAAAATCTTAATGGCTTAGGCATGAAAACATTGTAACACAATGAATGCCGAGGATATTAAAAACACAATAAATAAAATATCTACATAGACAATAATAAAGCAATGAAGACAATTGTTTTAGTAGGCAAGTTCCTGCTGAGAAGGCTAGTTAACATGAGTATACCACACATACACACACACAACAGACACACACTCATTGTTAATCAGAGGATCTGAACCAACACGGGCCGCGTTTACCAGCGACACAAAGCGTGTGAGACGGCGGCGCCTCTGGCAGTGATTCAGCAGGACTGTGAGCCTCGAGTGTGTCGTCACAGTCCTGCAGTTAGTGCCTCGGTTACAACACCAGGACTGCGTGAACACAAGGCCGAGGGACTAAAGACATATTCGTGGTCTCTGTTCTGGGGCAACTCGAGGAGAAGCAGCACACCCACACACACACACACACACACTTCAAATTCTTTTGGTTTGGGGCGATTAAAGCTGCAACATTTCTGTGGCATCACAGCCAGACACAAAACTGTAGGACAACTCCAGACTATTCTAAGTTCTTGCTTAATTTACTGCATTTATTTATTTTTTGCTTCTCAGATTACATGTAGAAATTTAGATACATTCGGCACACTTTTCAAATATTAGGAGTCCAAATCCTGCAGCACAGCAAAAAAAAAAAAAAAAGCATTTGTCTAATAATTACCAGAAAGATTTCTTTGTGATAATTTCCATGTGTAATAGAGATCAATGAGAAGCATTTTTGCCCCTACCCAAATTGAGGTGAAGATTTTTCCAAGTCCGTCCTGGTATAGTGTTCTGGTGAAATCAGCCTGCTGTAGTTTCCAGTTCGTTTAATCGGTGCATGCAGAGGGAGCATTTTGGTTTGTCTGCTGCCATGTGCAGGTTATGATTGACAGAAGGCACGTTTGCTGTACATGTCGCTGCAGAGAAATCAAAACGTGACCAGCCGACGGGAATATGAACGGCAGACTCATCTGACTAACTGGGTTCTTGTTCAATACGTTTGAGAACTTGTAAGAAAAATGAGCCCATAGTTTAGGTTCATATTCATGCAGAAAAAGATAACGTTCTGACTTTGGATCCAGATCAGATTGCTTTCCTAATCTGATGTCAAAATTCTCGGGTAGACTTTACCACCCAGCCCCGATGCAGATATGACATCAGACGCCACTGATGGGCTCGTCTCAAGCTGATGTGGTGCCTGGAAGTGGCAATTTTTAAGAAAATACAACCTGAGTGAGATCCAAAACCTTTAAGGACTTTTCACACATTAATTTTAATATTTTATTGAAGTGCCAGAAACTCAAGATCGTCTCCGTGCATTGATAAGCAGCAGTTCATAAAATTATTGACAGGAAGAATGCTGACCTCGCCACATTTTCAGTTCTTAGTATTTTTTTTTGAAGTGGAGGACACGGGAGTAAGACTGCACAGCTATCATCAATCTGAAGCAGCGCACGGGCACGATGCAGATGTTTTACAGGAACGCTCGAGCAGGATCCGCAGTGTTGGTAGACTTTAAAAGAAGAGGATGGACCAATCTTCATTTATCAGCTGTTACAAACTGCGATGGTGATATCGGCAAATGGCTCATATCAGCCAATATATCGGTCAGGCTCTATGCACAATATACAGATTTATTTCATTAAAATCAGCAGCAGCTGATCACCACTCGTATCCCGAAGCTGCAGAAAGACGAAAAAGGAAGAAAATTTATATACGGTGCTTAAATTTATCCATTCAGAAAGTGACTGTTCTCGGTGGTTTAGTCATTTTAATTTTAGCATTTCTTATTCCTCGTTCTTACTCAGCCATTTGCAGACCTCTAAGAGGTTTAATTTCACTCTGAATTAATTGTACACGTCAAAAAAAAAATTTGAAATAATGAATCTGTTTTAAATTGTTATAAATTTTTAGAAGCTTTAATACAAGCTTGACATTTTGCTTTCTTCTAACATTCCTCCCATGAAGGTTTTTATGAACTGCCGAGTGACTGAACTCCACAAAGGAAGCAAAACAGAGTTTAAAATCTCAACTCTGACAGCTGCACGTAAATCTACTGCAGGCAACGTAAAGAATGTGCAGAAAATCCACTCAGTGGAATGTTTATGAGGATGGAGCGAGTCTGCTCATTACATATAACCTGGCTTATTACGGAGTACCTGAGTCCACATGACTTCACCCCACTTTCAGTTGTTGTTTTGTTTTTTTTGCTTTAGGCTTTAGAGTTCGGTGTGATTTCTCAGTGAACCCAGTGAAGCTGTTCTGGGTACAAATGTACCGAGCCAAGAAGATGCGAGCGTACAGAGAAGCTCTGACTAAAACCAGCCTTCAGTGTCGGGCCACCTCTCGCGGTGGCAGGAAATCAAGGAATTAAAATGAACTCAAATTCAGCCATTGTTAGTACTACACACAGCACAACACATTATGAGAGTACTTAAACATTAAATTTGTTATTTGATTATAGATCTATCGCTGACAGACGTAATGGACTTATGTTAACCTTGTCAGAGACCATCGAAACGGAGCGAGCCACAGTGACGCGCGTACGACGTAGAAGCCCTGCGATACTGCACGTTCACATTCATCAGCATGAGCACGACTGCCACACAGTTAATCACCAGTTTCAGACCGTATCGCTACATATTCGTACGCCACGATTTGCAAAGAAGCCAGTAAAAGCACCTGACCGAACGGCTGCCGGCAGCGGGACGCCGAGTCGGCTGCGACTATCTGCAGGGTCCCCTTTGCTGAACAAAGTCTGCGCAGCTTTAACACTTAGCTTAATGAGAGAGCGAGACTGAGGGGAAACGCCGCCACGGCGTGCGTCTAACTCAGCCGATCACAGCGGGGTCACAGCTTGGCCACATTTACGCTGTGTTCAGGTCATATCGGCCGTAGAGCCTCTCACGTTAAAGCAAACGGGGCCAAAGATCCCGGAGCTTCTGTTGGCCGGGCCAAAACCCTCCATCTCCAAATACGAGTAAATGAGAGATTCTAAGATTTTAATTGCAGACCCCCCCCCCTTTAAAAAACAAAACCCGTAATGCTGTTTGCCCACTGTTGTGTACAAATGACTCTGGATGAAATCGTCATTTCTTTTGTCTTCTGATATAACATGAATGCAGCATTACCCCTCAGAGGAACGTGCTTGTGGCCCTGCAGGAAAGTGCTTGGTAATGATAATGGCACAGGGTGGAGACAGACGAGGCAGAGGTGGAGCATGAAGCGACTATGTGGCAATGTGTGCGGCGGAAGGGATGGAGACAAACTCGCGCAGGATGTTCTTGGCCGTCTCGAGGTTGTTCTGGGCGATCATCAGGGCCTTCTGGATGTCCTGGATGGAATAGCCTTGGGATATAAGGCATTCAATCTCCCCATTAAGGGCTACACTTCCAGGACCTGAAGGGGGAATAGGTGGAGGAGGAGGAGGAGGGGAGGCAGCAGAGGAAGCACCAGGGGGGTCTGGTGGTGGAGGAGGAGGCTCACGGTTTAACGGACGAGGCCGTCGGTCAGAGTTGGCTCGCCGCGGGAGAGGTTTGGGGGGGTGTTCAGGGTCGACACCTGCTGCAAACATCCCTGAAACGCACGCAAGAAAAGGAAAGTCAAATCCAAAATATACACACTTTATTTCTGTCGGTCTGCTTAGACGCCAAACAGATTGATTAATTTAAGGACTGATGAGTAGCGGGTTTGTAGGAAAAATAATTAGAAAACAATGTACAGAGTTTAATCCTCTTTATCCAACCTGAAACGCTCGATGGTTTGATAAACATTGAGAAAGTCCTTCAAAAGCTGTTCAAGTACATGCACTTTTAAAAAAACACTTGCAACCAGAGGGACCATCTGTTTAATCATCTATGATGAGCCAACTTAAACCACACCAGAATAATGCATAAAAAGGGTCTTGAGGCCACCAAACCTTTAAGCTCATTGCCAATTCGATGCATGCAACTTTGATGTCCTGGTTACCGCTGACATTAAACTTATGGCCTTCAAAAGAACCGCGTCCGTTACCGAGACGGCTCCGGCTTCCCAACAGGATGCCGAATGGTCCAAACTGCCTGTTTCAGCTAGAAGCACATAGCTTCAAGCCTGGCAGCAGAACTCTGATCTCATGAATCTCCTGAGCCGTGTCACAAGCATGTTTTGGTTGAGCCAGAAGTTTGGAGGAGCTGAAGCTAAACGAGACGTTTCAATCAAAGCAGAGCCGACCAAGTTACATTCACATGGGCTCACGGCGTCTCAGCATTCATTTTTCATACTCCCAAGCCTAAGATTCATTTTCATTTTGACTATGAGAAAAGGAGAAAGGGGCATTTTTCTTTAAAGCAAAGCTGGGTCGCTTATTACACTTTGTTTAATTGTAAAGCCAAAAACATGCACCTTTTTTATTGGCTTGAAACATTATGCAGAAAAGGCAGCGCTGCACAGCGTCACTTCGATCTGACGCGGAAGTCTAACCGTGCAGCGATCGAACAACAGAAAGCACCGTTTTATCAGCCATGTCCAGTCTGAGGAATAAATGTATCCAAATTGTTCTCGTAATGAATCTGCAAAAACCTTTAAATATCATCAAGATGCGTTTTTGCCCACCAGCTCTACCAGTATGCTGAGCCACGAACTCCCCAACACACCTCACACACTGCAGGCCTGGACTGCACCTTTTAGTTCCTCAGGTATCATCTAGAAGCCTCGGGCTGAGCAAAGTGGCAATCACCATCGAGCAGATCGTTACTGAGCTCATTACTGAGACTGAAGGGCGTGCACGCTCATTTGTCAGATACATGCGTTGTTTTAGTTATTTTGAAAAAATTGGAAAAACACACACATACCAGCATCTACTGCAGAGTCTATGCTGAGATTGTTGAAGGCCGGAGCAGGACCCCCAATATCTGACAGGGTTCTTCTGGTGGGGGCAGGAGGGACCACGGGTCTGGGAAAGTCATACTCATAAACATCCTCCACACTTTCCTCTTCCTTTTTGTCCTGGCTAACAGCCGAATGTTGAGGGTGGTCTTTGGGGGGGTGTGGAAAAAAGTAACATTTTACACTAATATTCTTAGCTCTGTTACATAAATGTATCCACGACTGCAAACTAGAACAAGCAGCATGATTACAGTGAATAATCTGCAATAGTTAAGCACTTCCTGTGCACCGAAGCAAGAAGTTACCGAGGTCAGAGGTCGGTGTCATCTCAGAGGAGCCAGCCTGGGCCTGGATATTACACATGGATTCATAAACCTGGGGGTCCTCAGAGTCGCTGTCACCCACCTCGCTGCAGGCACAGAGAGGGAGAGAGAAGATCACTTATGGGGGCACGACTCATTTCCATCTCCAGAACCTTAGACTCTACTAGAGTACCTTTGCATGATTCAAATAAAAAAATCACTCATTTATTCTATAGTGACTGACACTTTAAGGGCGCCTTAAAGTCAGGTTTTCTTCTGATTGGCTGCCCCGTCCAAACAGAAGGTTTGAGCTGTGAGTGGGTGGGGCTGCTGTACCTGTGGACCCGAGGCCCGAGCTTCTGGCTCACAGGGTTTATTTGCAATAACACCTACCTCATTATTTGAATTTTTGGCCATGCAAAATAAGAACAGTCACCAGGAGAATAAGGAAAAGCATTGGCACTTCTTAAAGCGGGCCTCTATCGTTATATGTCTGACCTTAAACTCTAAACTCTCTGAGAAGCTAATATATTTCATGATTTAGCTTCCAGCTCTTTGGAAGCTAAACCACTGAACCTCTGATCAGAATCTTATTATGCCAGTGTGCCAACATCACAAATAGACTATCTTCCAACTCAAAAATGCTTCAAAAATACCACTAACAAAAATGAATCATCACTGAAGCATGAATGATGCCAAATGTTATGAATTCTAAGCCTAATTAATTGTGCATGGACCCAGCAGAGCCGCTGCATCCGTCCATTTGTAGGCTCGCACTACAACTTTCGGCTCTCGAGTTTTAAAATTTAAGCAGATTTTCTCCGCATTCGAGCGCTCGTCCTGCGTTTTGCCCCGTCATCATTTTAATCAAAGAGACGGGCTGAGATACGGCTGCCTTCATCTTCAAACGCTCGGTTTGCTTCATCGACTTTAAATTATTTAAGGAGGTGAAAAACAGCAAATAAATGAAAGCGTTCTCTCCGGGATAAGGAACGGGAAGGCAATAGACAAACAAAGCTGAGGCTCCAGCACCCCCTGCTGGGCAGAAAATATACAGCTCCAGATACGGCATTACATTTGATCTTATAGTCTTTAGTGCTGGATTATCTGTCAGGACTTGGGAAACACCACAAATTTATTTGTAGACCAAATATCTCACCAATTACCATCAGATCCATTTCCTAATCATTCCTTCCTATACAATGGTACAATCTCATTCATAAGCACACCTGCCAGAATGTTCGTTGGCCTGCTGGCATTTCCCAAAAGCCCTGCAGAGTAACAGATTTTTTGCTCTTGATGACAGTGCCTTAGAGCTCTTTTGCAGAAGTTGGCACACCCTGGAGCTTCAAGTCATCTGCCTTGTGGTGCAGGGTTCTTCCCTCTGGGACTGATTTTCTTTCACTTACAGTCTAAATCCGCAGATGCTGTTAGGCTGCTTCAGCTTGCACGGTTTGAAATTAGTTCCATGTGCTGTTTAGCCGTGTTGTTCTTCTGCTGGTCAATGAATACATTTGGTCTGTAATGGCTGAGTCGTGCTTCTCTGAATAGACTCCTGGACCTAATAATACTAATGCAGGGCCCCAGGAGACCAAAGTGGTCAGCAATAAAAATCATGTATCACCATGATACCAGCACCAAAATGCACATACAAGCACTTTTTTAAAATTCAAGATGATAAGACTGGAAACAAACAGCCTACATGTTAGGCCTCCATAGGTCCCAGCAGTGCAGAAGCCCTCTGAGGGAATATTTCTCCTCAAACTTCATCGCCCCTGTTATTCTATTTACCTGATGTCATTATGATTGTTTGCCTGGGATGGTGGTGGAGGCACCAAGGAGCCCGTTATGACCCACGGGGCACCGGAGGCCGGAAGGGATGTGGGACTCATGTACTCGTTATCTTCACCATCAGAGGACAGCTTCTCCCCGCTCGACACTGACGACGCTGCCAGAGATCTGACCAAAAGGTAGACGTCACAAAGCATTAGTAGTCTATTAATGACAAATCGTGGACCATAAAACACAAACACTGACAGAATTTTGAATCTGAAATTTTTTTTTTTAGTGGTGCTTGAAAAATATGAAGGCCGTGCATCATTTTGATAGATCACTGATGGCTGATGCGTCACACCCAAACTAATCATTCTCGTGAAGCACAGTTAACTGCATACAGAAATGAAGAAATGTCCTGTGCAATAGCTGTTGTGATAGACCTTTTCAAAAGCAACTCTAATTTTTTTTTAAATGGACATTAGGACAGCCCTGTCCATCAAAGAGAAAGTCCAACTGCAGGTTTTATAGTTTGTGTGCTCGAGTATGTGATGGCTTGCTCGGTTGAGGATTATGTAAATGTACTCATCAGACCGTGAGAGCGGCTCCCTGTGGAAATCCACTGTTTTTGTGACTGCGTGACACTACGCCACAATGCAGGAAGTGGAACAGGAAGCAAAAGTTGTCCGGTGTCTTCAGCTATCTATAAAACTACAGAACTCTATAGCAGCGAGAGCAGAGAGCTAGTGTGTACTGCTTAAGGGATCACGTGCAGGAGGATAATATACTTTTTCCCTCTTTGTGTAAATTATAAGACAAAAAACTAAATGTTGCTGTGACAGAATAACCTAAACACCTCCATTACATCCAGTCACGCCTCATCAGTTCTTGTCTCATTACGTTACTTCCTGTCCACTACATCTCAATGCGGCAGCTCCGTACCTCGCAGCCAGGCAGTAGACCGCATTGATCGCTGTCTGGGGTTTGCTCCCCTCCGCACCGGCTCCGTTGCTCTGAGGGATGGACGACAGGGCCGACGGGGCCTTTGTTGCGGGACGTGGGACCATGTAGTTGGCTGCCCAGGCGGGCTGATCTGGGGTGGAGGGGAGGGGTCTCCTTTGGAGTCTGGACTCCTGGCCGACCAGCGAGGGGCGCTCCGGTGGGGGAGGAGGGGGCAGCTCTCTCAGTGCTGGAGGCAGAGGTAGAGGCTTGTCCCTGTGAGTGATCTGGGACAGAGACGGGATGGGATGTCGGTGTTATTAGAGATGTACACACATATTCTTTTACTTTGGAAATAACAAGGACCTCATGCTTGTCAGTACGGCTGGCAGCATATTGGAGGTTTAATAAGTAGGCGTAACAATTAATCTCTGTGTCACACACACAGCTGACTATTGTGAATAGCAACACTTAGCCATTCACAAGCTTTCCAGAAACTTGCAGCCACATTAATACACGGTTATGCAAGATGTTTGGTAGTCAAATAGACCTCTGATAAACAGTGCGATAAGTTAAAGGCTTGCAGGAAACACTGACTAAATTATACTTTGGCTGATTACATCACTGACGTCTTTTCATCATAACCGTAAATTTTTCTAGTCAGTTACTCTGGTTATAAATGATGAATATACAAAAACAAAGAACGGGGGGAAAAACTTAAAAAGCTGTGTGTGTCTCAAAGTGTGTTTGATCAGTAAAACCTCACCTCTCAATTATTTCCTAGTACATACACTGGATGTGAGTTGATACTATTTTAACATATCAATAAAAAAAAATATTGACAACATCCACAATCCATCGTTTCCTTTATAAGCAAAAAAAACATGCTGTCCATTTCAGCTGACACACAGTCTCACTTGTTTTTCATCCGGAGTTTCCTTGTCGAGCTTGAGACTACGCTTTAGAAGATTTCAACTCACCTGTTGTTTATTCAGCAATTATTAGCTCCGATTTAACTTTTCAATGTGTTTGCAGAGATCTCTCCCATTTCTCATTAATAGCCAGCATGCAGAGGGAAAATATATCAGTGACCAATAAGCCTTGAAATATTTGGCCCATGCAAGTATTTTTCTAATAAAAGAGAAAGAATTTGCCCACCCTTTGAATCCTTTCCACAGCCAGCAGGTCTGAAAGCCTTTTTGTCTTAAGTGCACTCACACATGTACTTACTTTGGCTGTGGCTCCCTGACTCAGTGCGCTGTGGGACGCGGAGTATCTCTGCTGTAAAAGGTCCAGTCGTGGGGGCACCGGAGGCAGCTGAGACACTGGAGATGGAGGGCGCTCCACCTGCACACACGAATACTTTACAGATGTTGTAATGCCTAAAACATGTATAAGTGGACACTTTATTACGTACACCTTGCTGGGTCCTGGGTTGGACAGCCTCATTTCTGCCATCGATTCAACAAAGTTCTGGAAACCTTCCTCAGAGATTCTGGATCATGTTGACGCGATTACGTCACACAGCTGTTGCTCGTTTCAGATGATTCCACATGGTCAGCAACAATACTCAGATAGGCTGTAGTGTTTAAACAATGCTCAGTTGGTGCTAAGTGGTCCAAAGTGTGCCAAAAAAATATCACCTACACGTCACACCACCAGCACCAGCCTTAACTGATACAAGGCAGGATGCATGCACGCCTTCATGTAACCTAACCAAACTGATTAATATCTCCACATCGCAGCAGAAATCAACACTCAGACCGGGCAATATTTTTTCCAATCTTCTCTGGTCGAGTTTTGATGAGCCTGTGTGAACTCTAGCTTCAGTTTCCTGTTCTTAGCTGACAGCGGGGGCACTTCGTGTGGTCTTCTGCTGCCATAACTCAGCAGGTTGGACGTATTGTCCGTTCAGAGATGCTCTAATGCACACCTTGGTGGCAATCAGAGGTCATTATTTGAGTGACTGTTCCCTTCCTATCAGTTGAAGCAGCCTGGCCATTCTCCTCTGACATCAACAAGGCATTTTCACTCAGAGTGGATAGTTTCTCCTCTTTGGAGCATTCTCTGTAAACCCTAGAGATGGTTCTGTGGGAGAATCCCAGTAGATTAGTCAATCCCATCTGGCACCAACATTCAAAAATCCTCTTTCTCCCCCACTTTGATTCTTGGTTTGGCAGATCGCCTTGACCACGTCTACATGTCTAAATGCATTGAGCTGCTATGTTGAACAGACATACCTGCTGCAGCTATGTAGGCTAGATGTTAACCTAGCAAATTTGCACCTGTATGATGAAGTTTGCATGTTGATCACACGCTTGTGTGTTGCATTGCAGCCTCTCTGCTTTTGCCCTCACTCGGTCTTAGCTTTAGGATTTCATATTCTGCGTACATGTACAAACCTGATGAACGGTAAGGTTCTCACAAAAACAGAGATGGCCGTGTGGGAAAAATCCCAGCAATTCAGCAGTTCCTGAACTACTCATACCAGCCCATCTGCCGGCAACAACCACACCACACTCAGTCACTTAAATCATGTTTTGTCATCTTGACCAAATGCACAGAGTTGCTGTCACATCTGGCTGAGTAGATATTTGCATTAATGAGCAGTTGAACGGGTGTACCAAATAAAGTGTCCCTCGAGTGTTTAAATGCAAATCATCTTACCTTGGTGCAGGCCAGCCTGCTCATGACAAGGTGCTGGTCCTCCAGTCGATCATCCTCTTCCTCCTCGTTGCCAGCAGCTTCTGCTCTGCTCGAGCCCTGGAAACCAGCAAAAGAAGCCCCACTGGCCTTCGGGTGGAAGGGGTCCACCACGATCGGCTCAGTGCCTTTAATCTCACATCGGCAAAATGGGCAGCCCTGACCCTCTGATTCCTGAAACACACACAGAAAGACACAGCAAGGCTAAAGTTGGAGGCGCATTCACTGGAGGCTTTGCTTTTGTCTAAACACAAATTACAGCTGTGAGTCTTTCAAAGAATGGGAGCTGGAGGAGGGAGACATGGAAAACCTAACAAGAGTCACCTGAACAGGATGATGCAATAAGAGTACCAGCTGCAATTAAGTGTTTAAATCAAAGATCTGAAGTTGCACTCGTCTGTCTGAAGAACTGTGCAGTGATGCTGCAATGAATTCATCTATCAAGTTAGTCAGGAGAGCATTTCTGTCCTGAAGGCAGAGTGATGACAGCGGCAAGGTTGCAATTAGGAAAATAATGATTTTATTGTCATGTGAACCACAATCAAAACATAGTAAATTCAGCCTAAGGCAAAGTCCAACACAAAGTCCATCAGGACTAGAAACAGCCACATCAAATTAATGCACCTAATCCCACACCTCCCGCTTCCTTTAGGCTCATGGTATCCTTCAGTAAAGACAACTGAACCTTTTATATTTAAAGGAAGAAAAAAAGAACAAGGTTACAGTTCTTGGTAACTAAAAAGACTTTATTATGAGAAATACATGGAAAAAGTGCTTCACTTCCACCGACTATAGGTCAGCTGTAAAAAAAATAAAGTTACTGTTATGCGTGACCTGCTCTCTCACTTCTCTAATTTATTCTTCGAGCCGATTGGCTGCTGAAGGATCGCTGCACAAATACAAACCCCGATAACGCTGAGGTTGGCCCTCCACTTCCCTCACCTCCATCAGCATCGCCTTCATCCGTCTGCTGCTTTTACGGTTTTGTTTATTAAATACAGGTTTGATTTAGGCGATACCGGCAGTCACGCTTTCAGTTTTGTTTCTATGAGGTGAATTTTCCAAAACTAGTTTAGGGGAGAAACCTGCATCCATTGTGTGACTGATTCATGGTCTTCTTCCTCTTTTAGCTGGGGCTCCCCATCGCTGTTGCTTTTTCTCTTTGTTTCTCGTAAGTGATCGCACACTTATTATTAAAAGATCGTTCAATACCAGCAGCATCGGGGCAACTTTAGGGACTGTGACAGTTACACTGAGGAATGAACTAAAAATGGCTGCAAGTGAATATGACATGACCCTCCTATTGCTGCAATCACTACTTGAAAAAAAAAGCAGAATACTTCATAATTAAGGTGCCAAATAAACTCGAAGAGTCTGCAGAATCAACCTCTACATCAAGTTTAAACGTGTAGATCAGAAAGTTGAATAAAATACAGGCAATATTCACCAATTTGAGCGTTAATCTAAATCAAAGAGACATGAGTTATTATTTATCTATTTGACGACACAGATCAACACAAAACTGAATTTCAAGAAAACTCTACAGCAGGTAAAAAAAAAGAAAGCTGAACTTCCACTCTGCCTGTCAGGCTTTATGGAGCAAATCAGTGCAACAGAAGCTCATATTGTGCAGGTGATGGCCTTACCTGCCAGGCAGTCAGACACGAGGTGCACATCAGGTGCCTGCAAGGCTCAATCTTCACGTCCTTGTCGTTCTCGGCACAGATCTTGCAAAGCTGGAAAGTGGAGCCCATCTCACAGTAGAGCTCGTACTGCTCCTACATGGAGAAAAGAGGAAGAGGTGCAGACTGTTTACACCAGCTGCACACGTTACTCTACATGGCTTGCTTTATGTATTATTCTCACTATCAGTTATTTAATGAATTCAATGACTCCAGCACAAGTCTAGAGCAAACATGCGTGCAGATGAGAGACGAGCACCAAACACGGCCAAACCTGAGTAACTTTGATGTGGTCCTGTGGAGACGGTTCACACAAGCCTGTTAGGTCTGGATTCTGTGCGCGGCCATCTGGGAAAAGATAGCTGAGGACCACCGCGCAGAGAAACACAAAAAAAGTCACAAAAACTGTAATTTGTGTGACGATTTAGCTTTTAGACAGAGCAACAGTAAGAAACGACCACCTCAAACAAGCATATTAAATTAAAACCAAACCAACACAAAGCCAACAAAAAGCCAGACTCCACCCCTCCTCATTATTAATACAGTAACCTAAACTAACATGTTTCCAATATACTGAAAGAAAGCTTGCATGAAGTTTAATAGTGCTATAAATGTACAGTAATAATATTA
>VUQK01031040.1:4203-23962 GCA_015106715.1 Bujurquina vittata
AGGTGTGAAACTTTGTTCTCAGTTTCACCTCTTTTTTTTAATTTTTTTTTAGTCCTCAAAATGCCAAACAAAAATAAATGCATGCACGCAGGGCACAACAGGAGGAAAGCTCATTTTAGAGTGCAACTCGCTGGTACAGAATCAGGCCCTCTGTGATAAAGGATTGATGTAATTCTCTTTTGTTGTTTTTACACTATTTTTGTGCAGTAAGCACTATCCGCTGTGGGAGCTACAGTATATTACTCGCTTGTTCTTACTTATCTCCAGTCTGTGCTCTTCCTCTAAACCATATTAAGGAGGTTTGTGACTATCCCAGTGATTTCCCCATACTCATATGGTCTAATGTGTGTTTTTATTTTCTGCCACTTGTGCGCTTCCACATAATGCAAGAGCGCACAGAACTGATCGCTGATATAAACTGCCACACAATGTAAGATGTAATGGTCTGTGTATGTGTGTGCGCAAGCGTGTGTGTGAGTGTGTTTGTATGGCATGCATGTGCTCGCAGATGTTTGTGTTGAAGTGTTTATTTAGAAAAAGCATTCTTAGCATGGGGCTAATTTGGTGAGGTGGAGTCTCTGTCTGTGTCAATACCTGGACAGATGCATCTTCAGCGTCCTCCATTTGGCCACAGACTGCTGTTGCATCAGAAACTGCTACATGAAGCTTTATTATATTTGTGCATCCAGTGTGTAAAAAAACAGAGTGCACTTGGCTCCTTAATGTAGTGCTCCAGAGCCAGGCAGGAGACGCTACTGTTTTTTGTTTTTTTTTACCGACCAGCACACTGATTGTTATTAATATGAGGGAGCCCAGCGAGAGGGAGAGAAAAGTAAAGCTGAAAGACAGGAGAACAGTTTCTTTTTCTAGGAACAAAGATAAAAGACATAATGCTGGAAATATTTCTCTGCTCTCCTCCTTTTTCGGCTCGCCTTTGTGACAACCTTGTGTCTTGTCATGCAGACAATGAAGTTAACAGGCCGGTTTAAAAATGCAATTTATTGCTTCCTGTACCACTCTACAAAACCTTGCATTGCTATGAGTAAAACTGACTGTGACCTGTTGCTTTAGTGTGGTGGCTACAGAAAATGAACAACACACATGGAATTAGTTCAAAGAGTACACAGCACATCTTTCTTTTGGGATGCAATTGGAAATTTTATAATATAGAAGCCCCAGTAAATAAATTGTGTATTTATGCTTCAATAAAATCTACTAGCAAACCGTGGAACCATGGATACACAAACGTGTACATACATGTGCTGGATTATATAACACAGCATTCTTATCTTATATCCTATGACTTTCCATTCAGTGCTCAGCTGAAGTGCCAAATATGCAAATACATATGACTGTGGAATTTGTATAAAATATTTGAATAAGGCATATAAATGTTGGCACTCACAGTGCCCTAAGCAATGTTTATACAAAGTTTTATCCAGATTGGCCCACTCATCCAGGAGGAGACATACAAACATATATAAACTGCAATAATTATGGTATGATTTTTGGACTCAACCACCTGCTAAAATGAATTATATTTGGTTCACAGAGCATATAGCGCATGTCACAAATAATGTGTATAGAGTTATTTATTTATTTGTTAAATGTCGCCTTCAACTATACTGTGCAAAATTCATGAGCCAGCCCTCTTTTCTTTATACTTTCCTTGGAAAATGTGAAATAGGTTTAGCAATGAATTGAAGCATCTACAAACGTACATAGAAATAGAGTGTATAAGGCAAAAACAGAGTTTTCACAGTCCTAATGAGGTTGAAAGTTAGTATTTGGTATGACAACCTTTATTCTTCAGCGCAGCATGAACTCTCTTAGGCCGCTTTCTTGTCATTTCTTTAAGTAGCCTTCAGGAACAGTTCTCCAGGCTTCTTGAAGGGCGTTCAAAGCTCTTTGGATGTTTGCTGCCTTTTGTTCCACTCACTGACAAGATGATCATACACCGCTTCAATAATGTTGAGGCCAATCCATGACTGATAGTGTTCCATTGTGCTTTTCACATTCATAATTCTATCAATTTTCTCAAGATGCCCAGCTACCCTGGCTGAAATGCAGCCCCAAACCACGAAAAAGCCTCAGATGGCTGCAGATACTCTCTGTTGTACCTGTCTCCTCACCTACTTCATACTTACTGATGACACTTTGAACCAAACCTTTCAAATGTGGATTCATCACTCAGTATGACCTGTTGCTTCTGATTTTCAGTCCAGTTCTTGTGTAATATACCTCAGCCTTTGCTCCCCTTTTACCATCCCTTACTTACTGAGAACATTTCTGAGGAGGACTCAGAGAACAATCGATGGATCAAGAGTTAGATGCATCTTTCAGGTCCTGTGTAAGTTTTTTTTTTCTAAATTTTTTGTCAAAATATGTCAAGTCTTTGGCTAATAGCGCTTTGAGAATCAGCTTGTTGGTACAAAAAAACTATTTCATGCCTTTCAAACTGTGCTTTCTTTGGCATTTTTCACAAAGCCAACTAAAGAAATAGGAACAAATTATGTGTTTTAGCAACAGGTTACCAGTAACAAAAAGGAGCCAGAGTCCAAAGTCTAGCAAGTCTAAAGAAAAACCTTGAAAGACCCTTGGAAATCCTGGGGAGTTATTGCTCAACTTTAAAAAAAAAAATATCTGCATGTCAGATTATGTGGATCCCGGTAGGTAGTGGCTTGGTATAGAGTACGTTCTGATGTAAAATGTTGAATAAGATAATTAAAGTACAGTATCTGCCACTCAGGCAGGGTTTGACTCGGCATGTGCCATTGTGAAAAAATAAAATGTCCCCTAACGGCAACCTTTTTCTTACAAAATTTTAGTCTTTGTAGCAGCATCCTCTCCTTTGAGACTTCTAACCTTAAACAGCCAGCGTTTACCTCTATGTTTTACTATATTGACATGTTCCCATTGTATAGTAGGGATGACCCTGAGCTATTGTTGTGTAGCAGTTTACCTGGTTGCATGTATTCCTCTATTATGTTTCCACAACCTGTGTTGGGTACTGTAGCATTTGGAGTGGTGTTTTCTGTTGAGGGAACATGCATGGAGGCAGACCTGACCTTAACTACACACTGAGCACAAAAGTGAGATACTGCCGGAATAGAATAAAAAGGATGCTGTTATGTGGCTTCTATATGCTGGCATGTTTTTAGTGTTTGTCTTTTGGATTTTTTTTTACAGGTTATAATATTAACTGACAAAGAAAGGAGCTCTCTAAAGGAAAGACTGCTACAATATCATTTGTGCCATTTCCACTGCCGTGGGGGCTTGAGACTTCCATGTTGTTCTATTGAATCTGCTGTGTTTGTAGATGATGTATGTGGAGAGCAAGCATTCCCAAATGAATTAATACCATAACCAGTTCCAGATGGCTGCAACATCTTGTTCCCCTTTCTGTGATCGTTTTAATGCTTTATTGATTGCTGCTGTCCAGGGAACCAAACCTGTGTGCAGTACTATTTATTCGTTCCACGCACGCACGCACGCACAAACATGCACATACACACACATTATCCTCTACCACACACCTCTACCATTCACACGCTTCTCCATCCATAAACCCACAATCCATTTTTCATGGGGCTCTGGAATGATTATGCCACGAGCTGATTGGACGCGCCTTTCATCCAGTCACTGAGAAAGAAAGATCAGGTTGGAGGAATGGGAAGTGCACATGATATAAATATTTAAGGTTCATATTTAGCAGTTGTATTGCTCTTGTTTTATTTTTGTTAGCTTCTTTCACAGGAAACAAGGAACCGTGGTTTTAATCATTAATGGACAGTTCTTGTACATTACCCTCCTGAGTGCATCGCCAGTCATTGCTTCTGTTTGACCTTGTTTTATTTATTGTATTGCTGTTGCGCTGTAATTCATTCAAAACCCATACTGATAGCATGAAAAATAAGCCCTGTACTCACACTTAAGCAGGACCACTTTAACTACCCTTAAATGCAAGAAGCTTTACATTTTATATTTCTTTCTTTTTTAGGAATCATTGTGAAATTGTTTTAAAAAAGGCATAATTATCCTCTTGGCAGATTGATACCCCTTGTTAGGTATGTGGAGTCAGCAGCTGGTTAGCTTATTTTCAGTAGTCTGAAGGTAACAAAATCCACACTTTGTTGCCTAGAAACTGGTCCAGGCTCAAAAAATAGTAAAGTCCAGTCTGATGTGCGAGTCTTTAATACCACCTGGCATTGTTTTTCCACAGTTCACGCACTTTTCAAACTGCAACTGTCTCCTTGCCTTCCGATGGCTCTTGGATTAAGTCAATAAGATTTCATACAGCATAAAATATCTACAAACAACTGGTTGTGGAAGAGTCACAGATAAATAAATACACACTGCATTAATGATTCCTTTTTTTTTTAACTAACAAAAGCTAAACAATAAATTTTGCTGCTAATTAAAATGCATGTTCTTGGTGATTAAAATGTTTTTTTTAATATTTAACCAAAATTCTGTAATTTTTGCACAGTTGGTTTTAGTAATTAGACTGATCTTGTTGATAGAATTATCCGGTAGCTACAGATTGCTGTTGCACCTGAACCTGTTGTGGGGGAGTGCGTTTTACACTCGTCATTCCACTGAAACAACAAACTGAAAGAATGATTTAGAAAGACATACACAAGTACAACAGGCATTGTGTAATTAGACCTGATATTAGTCATTTGATAGTTTACTGCGTGTTCTTCAGATTTAATATTAATATGCATTTCTGCATTAATAACAGCTTAGCAACGTTATCCAGAGATAGCAATACAGTGACATACCTAATGGAAATCCAGACTTTTGCATCATGCCACCATGTGTTGGCAGAACATAGCTTGAGACTGATTGAAGAGGTCTCCAGAGTATTAGGAAAAGAACAACATTCTTCTAAAATGTGGTACTGTTCAAAAGTCTTGAGCACGATAAAAGCATAACTGGATAAGAAACACACAACGGAACACTATCGATAATAGATTAGTCTCCCCAGAGTGCAGACCTCAACATTACTGAAGCAGTGTGAGATCATTTTGACAGAGAACAGGACAATTTGATTTCAGTTCAGTTTTATTTATATAGCACCAAATCACAACAAACAGTCACCTCAAGCCATTTATATTGTAAGATAAAGACCCTACAATAACTACAGAGTAAACCTAACAGTCAAAACGACCCATTTGGGCAAGCAATTAGCGAGCCCTCCGCTGTCAGACTGCTGGCTTACTTGTCGTTCGTAGGATACTTAAGAGTAGAATAGGAAGCAGAGTCTTCAGCTTTCAGGCCCCTTTTCTGTGGAACCAGCTCCAGGTTTTGATTTGGGAGACAGACACCCTCGCCGTTTTTAAGATTAGGCTCAATACCTTACTTTTTGATAAAGATTATAGTTACGGCTGGATAAGGTGACCCTGAACCATCCCTTAGTTGTGCTGCAATAGGCCTAGGCTGCTGGGGGGGGGTCCCCATGATGAGTGTTTCTTCTTATTGACCTCTTTTTACTCTTTATACTCCATTCTGCATTTAATCATTTGTTATTATTAATCTCTGGCTCTCTTTCACAGTGGGTCTTTTGTCCTGTCTCTCTCCCCTCAGCCCCAATCACATGACTGCCCCTCCTTGAGCCTGGTTCTGCTGGAGGTTTCTTCCTATCAGTGCTTGCTCTTATGGGGTCTTTTTGACTGTTGGGTTTTCTCTGTAATTATTGTAGTGTCTTCCTCTTACAACATAATTGAATTGAATTGAACTGAACTGAAAATGAAACTCAACCTGTGGCTGTTTTGTGCCACAGAGCATGGACGGGCCAATGGACGGGCCATGACAAAGAAGATGAGCCATGGATGGATCTTCTAGCATGACCCAAAACATACAACCCAGGGAACAGAGGAGTTGCTAAAGAAGAAACAGGTTAAGGTCATGGAGTGGCCTAGCCGGTCTCCAGACCTCAGTCCTATAGAAAATCTGGGGAGGGAGCTGAAGCTTCGAGTTGCTGAGTGGCAGCCAAGAAACCTACAGGATTTCTGTAAAGAGGAGTGGGCCAAACCTGGTGACCAACTATAAGATATGTCTTACCGCTGTGCTCTCTCCATTAAAATTAACATACCATAAAAATCCATTTCTTCATAAGTGAGCAAACTCATCTTATACACGTTCTCAACTGCTGAATTTTTTGATATGTAATATATAACAATGACCAAGGTTTTGACCTTGGTTACCTCGTACCTGGCTCCACGATTTGTCTTCTCAGCAGAAAGTCTAAAACACATTTTCAACTTCTTTGCTTATTTGTGCGCTGCCTCATTTGAAACTCCCACCTGTTTGTTCCTCACATTGTCCTCCACCTGTGTGCCATGTGCTCCAGCTCTTGGCACCAACATACAAAACATATTCTGAAAAATAGTTAATTGTCAGCGTGCAGTTGGAGCTGGAGACTTCTAAACAAAAAGTTTTATCACGTCTGTCTGAACAGGAACATAGAGCTTGAAATTAAAGAGTAATTGGCCTATAGTGCTTCAGATAAATCATTTTTTAAACCATGTTTAATTTGGATTTTTCATTATAGTTTAAATGATTCAGTAATCCTACTTTGCAGTTCCATTTCTCAGGCTCTTCGCTTTCATACAGTTGTTAAACAATATTGGGTATCTTTTGACTCCAAAGCATAAGCCAGAAGGCCTGGTAATTTCCAGGCTTGGTAAGTTTACGCTGCTGCTTATATGTATGATGGAATATTTCTAGAAGCCATGCCAATCTGGGAGCTAAGAAAAAAATGTCACAGCATAAAATCATCTCCGTGCTGGTGCTACACAGAAAGCTACGATAAGTCTTGAGGCATTGTTAGAGTATTGTGCATGTGGGTAAAGGCATATTGCAGGATATATTGTCTATGTGACAGGTGGTCCTGGTGGTTATTCCTCCACCTTTTCCCCAAACCCATTCCTATTCTACCTAACCCTCCACTGAGTGCAGTGTCTGGAACTACAGTTGACTGCAATCTCTCCCAGTATTTATTTTATCCCCTTGCGGACCACAACAAGCCCTGTTCCCCCACTAAACAAATCAATGTAAGGTGTAAAAAAGTAATGATGTGACACTGAACTATAACACCCAAAGCTAGGGGCTACTAAATCAGCCCCAGTGCTGGACAATTTCCACCGAGTGCATGATTAAGTAGCTCTGACTAGGGCTGGTCATAGCGTGTTTGTTCGTAACTCAGTTCCATCAGAGTATTACAGAAGCATTGGGGAAAAGCATAAAGAAGAGGGATTACACCCACACTCATACAAGCAAGAAAGATGAATAAAAATAAATGAAAAACAAAACAAAAAACACAAAAGCACAATGAGAAAACAATAAATAAATAATAAATAAATCCAATTAATAATAAATAAAATAATAAATAATTCATTCATTACACATTTTACACTGTCCAGAAAACATTTTGACACTGAATATTTATTGCTTGGTTGAAGGATAAACTTCAGGGAAACCCGCAGCCAACATAACAGCCAAAATGGCTTTAACTTAAAACAAAACTCCATCACCCGACTAACTTAGTCAAAAGAAATGTCACAAACCTATACTTCAACTCCCCAACCAAGTAAAAACAGGGGGAAAAAAATCAAAGATGGAAAGATCAGTGTCCAATAAGAGGGAAACAAGCAACCCAGAGACCAGGACCTGAAAGCAGCATAATAAAAATACTTTACACAAAAAGTAAGGCAATTTGTGTTTGGTTGGAAATAAATTTCATACTGTTGGAAAGTCTGTTTACTGTATTTCTCCTTAAATGGTACCACATTTGTAACGAAAATGCATTTGTGGGTTGAGCAGAACAGTTGAGTATGTGGGTCGCACCCATGAAAAACTTGTCAAATCTTCCCTGCAAATGCCAAACAGCTTGTTCTGCTATTGACTCTTGTTATGGGCTTCCAGTACTCCAGGTGCTGACAGGCTTGCCATCATTGGGGGCAGTCTCAATGCAGCGAGATATTGAGGTAAGATTCTTCAACTAGTGGCAATCCCATATTGCCTGGGGTCAAACTCTATCCTCCAAGATGATAATGCTCTCCCCAACAGAGACAATATACAGAATTCGGGAGTGGAGAGGACTGTGTGTAGCCCTGAACTCAACCTCACTGAACACTTACGTGATCAGCTGGGTGTGCTGGTCGGAGAATGGGATGCCATCCCACAGCAGTGTGTGACCAAGCTGGTCACCAGCATGTGGAGAAGGTGCCAGGCTCTTGAGGCTGTGCATGGTTCTTCCACATGCTACTGAGGGCCCTGTTTGTTAAATGAATAAATTGCCAATATGTCTTGTCTCCTCAGACTTCAATCATCAATCCAAAAAAAGAAAAGAAAACACCCAACAAGAGTCAGTTTCAGTATAAGAAATTTGACATTGGCAGAGAGGATTTGGCTAGTTTTTCATGGGCGCAAAACACACACTCAACTCTGCTGCTCAACCCACAAAAGCATTTTCTTTACAAATGTGGCACCATTTAAGGGGAAATAAACAGGTTTTACAACCGTGTAAGTTTTATTGCCAAGACGGATTGTTAGAACAAAGAAATTATCAACCAAACACAAATATTAATTCTTTATTTAATCTTTATATATATATATAAACCTAAAAGAATGTAACGCTGATTATCTTTTTGTCATCCTGTAAGCTGCAGAAGTTGTAACATCATTGTGCACTGGATTTACAGTACTTCACTTAGATATCCTTATTAAACCTTTTTGCAAAGGAAATTTATGTAAAAAGAACTGCTTCATATTATCGTTTTTAAAGACAAGAATACTGTAAATCAAAAAACTAAACTAAACTAAACAAAAAGAAACTAAGAATTGATATTTCAGGAAGAATTCTCATACCTCGTGCTCTGATGTTTCTAATGTTGATATTAGAGAAAACCACAAGTTCACCAAGCAGCAAATGAGAGCAGCTATAGATAGAGACATATGAAACTACCCTAAATGTGCTGTCATTGTGCAAAATGTTTAAGACTAGCCAAATGTCACTTTGACAAACATTGCAGGTGTGAATTCTGACCACTAATTGTTATGACAGAATGCAGGCAATGACTCTTGGACCAGTGAGCTGCCTCTTCTACACTGACTTCAGAGTTTTAAGTCATCCATAGTTACTGACTCTTTAAGCTCTAAACATTTTACCACGTCTGCTATCTTTGCTAATGTAGACATTGTGAAAATAAATGCATCTATCTGAGAAACATTTTCAGCAACAATATGTATGTATTCTTTCCTACAGGAGACTATAGGTATTATCTGGTTGAGAGGAAGAAATAATAAACTGTTGATTATGCTCAACACAGGCACATTGCAACAGTAACAAAGACACAAATGTTCAGAAAACCAAATTGATTCTTCAGGTTTACCATGATGGATTATTTAGCCCAGGCATTTTTCAGTTTTTTTTTTTTACACAAAAAGTGACAGGAAATAGCATCTCCCAAATATAGGAGAATACATCTGGATATCTACAGCTAAGCTGACAGCTGTGTACTGATATAACAATGGACAATGGAAAGCAAAAGGGAACATAGATAAATGGTACTGTCTTGTGAAGTGACTTTAGGCAGTGACTCTGGTGTCCTAAACTGGCAAACAACAACAGTAAAAATCCATCCACCCATCCATCCACCCATCCACCCACCCATCCACAAATGAGGATTTCCAATGTACTTGACCGTCATAGTTTTGAAATAGTTTACACATTCATATGTACAAAGGAATAGAAGGTTGTCTATTTACACCTGGATTATAAGTACTGGGAAGCTCACAGATATAAGGTACTGTCAGATATTGCTGCATTTGACTTATTTCTGAAATGTTATATCTTACATATTAGTGGGGTTTCTTTCCTACTGTTGCTGCCCTCTTGCATGAGGTTGTTAAAGTCACTATAGTGTGTTCTTCTGCCCAGCACGTTGCTCTTGACTGCACTTTGCTGATGAAAAAATAAAGAAAAAAGTATCTTAGTCCTTCTGTGGCAGTCTCTTCCTCTCTGCTGTGCAGGATGTGTCCTGGTCTCTGCATGATGTAATCTTTGGTGCTACCCACTGCTAATTATGTGAGAGCGGCAGAAGTTGTAGAGCAGAATGCTTATAGGTAAAGAGATTGTGTGATGAAGTAGATAAGCATGGCGACTTAGACACAGACAGAGGTGTATAGATAAATAAGTGCACTTGCTGCGACAGAACGTATGCCTGCAGTGTGTGATTTTGCTGACAGCTCAGGATATTCTAATAAGCACTCCTGTTTGGCTCAGGGGGTGGGGTTTGGGGCTATCTTTCACCTATTTCACCTGCTGAAGTTCCCTCCTTGCTAAGTCTTGGCTGCTCACTGAGGGGCTGTATTGCACACAGTCATGCTCCACTGCATGTAGTTTAATTAGAGTGGCAAGCATATATCTACAGAGGGAGAGCTGCCTGTCAGATTAAAACTCGATATCTGTTTCCTAATACTTTTACACTTAAAGGGTTTGTACTGTACTTTGTACTGCCCCAAAGAACCAAATGCTTTGCTTTTATCTGTGAAGGCTGCGTATACATCCTGGGTATTCAGAAATTACTTGAAGTGCAACTTTTTACTGAGGGGAAATCTTTATTTAAAGCTTCCTTTTTTGTTAGATTGGATCTAATGGTTTGTCAGTTAAAGCACAATGACACACATGTGTGCATAAGTATGCGGGTAATAAGGTACACATTCCTGTTTTTTGCCATTCCACGGGGTATAACTTACTGAGTTGTCTTTGTTATCCCCTTGAATGCACACTGCGGCACTCCTGCGACACATCTGCTGTTTCATTGTGGACCTAAAACATGCAACGAGAGCAAACATGACTTCTCTATCAACCTGATTAATTTTGAGGATCATCATGGATAGAGTTGGATATCAGGGTACAACACAGAGACTAAAGAGCAGTATTTTGTGGAAGAACTTACAGCCTCTAAGAAGACAGCATATAAAAATAACCGTGGCCTCACACTACTGCATTCATGCAGCACGTTGATAACAAACACACCAACACATTTTCGATCACAGCTTACCTTTTTCTGATGACTTCTTTCTCTTCCCTAAATTGAAATATAAATTGAAGGGAAAACATCCCACATGTGTCACAAATGCTCACTGGCAAATGGTCAGAACAGGATTTCCAGTCTGACCACAGCAGGCGTGCTGTACATCAGGCAATGTTGTTGACGTAGAATGTGTAATTGCACCTTGTATAGAGTACTGTGCAAAAGTCTTGAGCCACCCCTCATTTTATTCTAATATTTTGCTTGGAAAATTGGAAATGGGTACAGCACTTTAATGAAACACAAAATAGAGGATATACAGAAAAAAAACAATTCTAATGATTTTTAAACTCAATATTTGGTATGACCACCTTCATTCTTGAACCCAAACTGAACTCTCTTGCAAAAGCTTTTTTGCAAGTTCTTTGAGTAGCCTTCAGGAATAGTTCTCCAGGCTTTTTGAATAACGTTCCAAAGCTCTTCATTGGATGTTGCTGCCTTTTGTTCCATTCTCTGTAAGGATGACTCCACACTGCTTCAATAATGTTGAGGTCTGGGCTCTGTGGAGACCAGTCCGTGACTGATAGCTGAAAAGTGTACCGCTGAGTGTTTTTTTTTCCTTTTTTTTAAAAATCCAATGTGTGGTTCTACTGCACTGACAGTGTGTTTGGGATCATTGTCAGGCTGAAAAATGAAGCAGCTGCAATCAAATCATTTCCAGATGGCATTATACGGATGATCAACTCTAACGGTTAATTTCTGTTAATTTTGACAAGATCCCCAACACCATTTGCTGAAATGCTGCCCCAAACCATGACAGAGCCTCCATGTTTTAAATGGCTGTTGACACTCAGTGCTGGACCTGACTTCCTCTGTACATACTGATATCAATTTAGCCAACTATTTCAAATTTGGATTCAACACTCCATAAGACCTGCAATTTGGCGTACCTCAACTCTCTCCCTGTTTGCTTTGACAGCCACCCTTCCACTGAGACCATTTCTGATGAGGTTTCAGTGAGCATTGCTGAAGACTGAACTCTGGCTCATTGGAGGCAAAATTGAAAGAAATTAGGGGTGACAAAAGATTTTTGCACTGTACTGGAAATACCAATATTCATAAATTTATTAAAAAGCATCAAATTGCTTCTGTCAATTCTTGTAAATCTTTTTGTTTTTTATGTTGTTTTTGTTGTTTGTTGTTGTTGTTGGGTTTGTTTTTTTTTTTTTTTACCATTTTAACCATCTTCTCACTTGACACTTGAATTGACCATGAAGTTCAGTTTTACATTGAGTTCCAATATCTATAATTTATAAAGAGGTACAAATTGCAGAATTGGTTGGTGCAAACTATAGATGTGCTGCAAATTATGAATGTCTTGAATCTATGACCGCACCCAATATGAAAGCTAATTGACTTGCTGTACAGCAGCTGTAACATAGCACTGTACTACCGTACTGCTGCACTGCTGCACTAGAGCCTGTATATGGCAGCTCAAGAAAGATTAGACTGGTTGGAACTACTTTTACTCTCGCATGACCCAGTGGTTTGTGCTTTGAAAGTGCCACTTACAACTGAATGGTCTCCAAAGATTTTAAGGATTGAGACTTTTTTTCTTTTGTGATAGCTTCACTTTGCTCCATTCTTTTTTAACACCATGACATCGTGAGTGCTGTCACAGGACTCATCGCTGAAACAAAGCAGTGAGTCAGTGTTTCCTTGCAGGTATTTAATTAATTGAAATGTTGTCGGTTGTTGATTAATTATTTTCATGCTATATAAAATACATCCAGTTGAAAAGGAACACAACTAACCTCAAATGAATATACGTGATGTGAGTACTCCAAAGTATTCACTCAGCCATCCGAATCATTGAATTAAAGTGTTCCGCTCACTTCCGTGGCCACAGGTGTATAAAATCAAGCACCTTGGAATGTAGACTGCAAGCATTCACAGAAGAATGGGTCGCTTTAAGGAGCTTGGTAAATTCCAGCATGGTACTGTGATAGCATGTCACCTGTATAACAAGTCCAGTCATGAAATTTCCTCACTACTAAATATTCCACAATCAATAGTGGCATTACTGTATAACCACACAGAAACGACTGGGAATGACAGTAACTCACCGACAGAGTGGTAGGCCAAAATGAAAGAGCATTTTCAGTGGATGCTGAGGGGCAGAGGTCACCAACTTTATGCAGAGTCAGTCCCTACGTACCTCCAAACTTCATGTGGCCTTCAGATTAGCTCAAGAACAGTGCGTAGAGAGCTTCATGGAATGGGTTTCCATGACCGAGCAGCTGCATCCAAGCCTTATATCAACAAGCACTACGCAAACGTTGGGTGCAGTTGCATAAAGCACGCTGCCATTGGACTCTATAGCGGTGTTCTCTGGAATGACAAATCACACTTCTCCATCTGATGAATCTGGGTTTGGTGGTTGCCAGGAGAGAGATACTTGTCTGACTGCATTGTGCCAAGTGTAAAGTTTGGTGGTGGTGGGGGGGTTCTGATGTGGTTTTGTTTTTTCAGGAGTTATTTCCAGTGAAAGGAACTCTTAATGCTTCAGCATGCCAAGACATTTTGGCCTATTTCATGCTCCCAACTTTGGGAACAGTTTCCTGTTCCTGTTCCAACATGACTGCTCACCAGTGCACAAAGCAAGGTCCATAAAGACATGGATGAGGCTTTGGAGTTTGGAGTCCCAAACTCAAACATCAATGTCTGGGCTTCTGGAAGAATTCCCATAAACACACTGCTAAACCTTGGTGAGGTGACGTCATATTAAACCGTATGGACTGAGAATAGGATGTCACTTCATATGTGTGTTAAGGCAGGTGAACAAATACTTTTGGCAACATGGTGTATATTAATCCTTACAAGATCATAATGCAGCTTCATATTATCAGTTGAATTCATGCTGTAATTCATACTGTGGTATCACTTTAAGGTTGTTAGGCTGATCAGTGCCTGCAGGAACAAGTTAAAGCAGTTTCACACTTTGGTAAAGGAAGCTTTCGTTTACTGTGCTTGCATGTGTGAGCCTTACTGTAGCAACTTGAAGATGAAAAGAAGAGCAACAATTAATGCATACAAAAATCTGCAACAGTGAGAACAACGCCTTTGTTCCCTAAATCTGGCTGTCACTGGTTTTTAATTACCCGACTCCCCTCGGTGAGTGTGAATACAAAGTCCTTATCAATGACACAGTAGAAACACAGGGGCCGTACATGCTAACAAGGGCCTTTAATCAATGTCTGCCGCACAGGCACCAAGCGGGTTACCACAAGCTCATTCACATTAGCTGGCTTTATTGTTGTTGTAATAGTTGAATACACAATTTTCCCCGTGTGTATTTGCTTTTTATTTGTTCTCGTGCTGTTTGTGTATGGTTTCCTGCGTTTGAGTTCTTTTGCACCATTCAACAGTTTACTGAGAAATCAGTGGGGGTGTCGGTGCAGTGCTTAATGCGGGGATGAAAATAACAATAAACATTTATATGGCACATTTCAATGAGATGGCGAGAACACTGCAGAGGAACAATATTAAGGGCAAAGACTGTAATGGCAAACAAATATAAATAAAAGCAGCTCATTTGCATCTTTGCAGGGCTGAGCCAAAAACAACAAAGGAGACCGTGTTTGTGTCTTGTGAGTGTTTGTGTGTGTTTTGAGAAGAGGCTGATCACTCCATTCCGCCTCTGAAAGATGCAGGTGAACACACACAGATAAAACAGCGCTGTGCCTCTATCACATATCCCAGCGCTATGATCCTAGAGGCTGGAGCCCATTCCACTCTCAGTGCGACGGCTTATTAAGCTTTGGCGCCAATCAAAGATCCTCAGTCTGTATCAGACTTCTTCATCTCCAAGGGCCCACTCCACCTCAGAGACACAGCGCTCTGACAGCTGATTGATCTGTACCTCGCTTTCTTATGCTTTTACTTCTGTCTCTCTGAACGGAGAGACTGACAACGGCATGATCTTGGCACACAGTATCTGTATCTGTATTAGTGTTTGACTTGCCATGTGGTGGGTATTTACATGCTCTGATATCAGTTTGTCATCAACTTGATTGCCCGTCTTAGTGAAAAGTGTTGGCATTCTTTTCAAATGCGTTTCCATATCCTTCACCCGTATCAATTCATGACTATGAATGAGTTAAAATCTTCAATAACTACGTCTCTACTCTCTCTATTAGGCGATCTCTTTGTGGGGCTTATTTGTGAATGTGTTTGATGTGATTGGGTGTGTGTGTGGGTGGGTGTGTGTGTGTGTGTGTGGTTTGGTTGCAGATTGATGTGTTTGTCTCTCCTCTGTTGTTTTCCATCCTTTGTTTCGTGCTGTTGTTTGGACAGGCATAGGCTAGCTGGAGATGGGAATAAATGGGACTGTTAGGAGACATCCGTTATATGCTGACACAAAGCCATTATAAAAGAACAACTCCATATGTGTGCTCGAGTGTGTGTTTGTGTGTGTGTGTGCTGCATACAGTGCGGTTATATTTGTGTGATCTATTGTGGGAAACAAATGTAGGTGGCATGTTTGTTTCTCTGTTCGACAACATGCATTTTCATATCTGCGCGTGTTTATGTACATGCTGTCAAGGACAATTGTTTTCACAAGCTACCAAATAACGAGGCTACATCATTAAAACTGCTCATTTTGAGTGGTAAAACTCACAAAGAATCACTGTGCATGTATGTATTTAAATGAGGGGGAGGGCGTATTCTAGAAAGCAGGTTCAAGAAACTCTGAGTTTAAGCATCAACCCTGAGTTAAGTAACTCTGAGAACTGCATGTCAGTGTGGACGATAACGTTTTTCATAAAAGCATCATAAAAGCAATAAAAGCAAACTCAGTAGGGTAAATTACCACAGAAGGGATATAATTGATTTTTTATTAGATGATGCTGAAATCATAGATTAACCTGACAGGGATAAAACATAGATGACAGAAACTGAAGGTAAAAATATTAGGCACCTGTGATAGTTACCAAGATGCACTTCATCCCTCAATTCAGTTTTTATTAAATGAAAAACAAATTTTCCTACATTTTTACGACCATCTCATTTTTGTTTCCAGCAGTTGTTCAGTAAACATTCCATGTATTGGTGAGCTGTAATAACCTCATTTTTTTTCATAGAGGATTTCATTATTTTGGCTATTACTGGAAAAAATGTCTAATGGCATTTACAGAAGAACTCTGCTTTAATGTTTCCCAGCGTAACCATTTGTAATTTTATCTAATATCAGGCTTCACTGATAAATTATGCCCATCTTACAGCCAAAGCAGCGACTGAAATACTCTTAATGGTAAGAGTTAAATAACATTAACTGTTTTACATGCAGGCCAGCTTTTGTAGCATTTAATCAATGTGAACTTATATCAATAAAATAGAACATATTATAAGAAATGTCCAAGCTTTCATAGAGCTGACTACATGATTTGATAGATTTTAGATATTCCCTGTAATTTTGGAGGGATGGGACACTTTGAATAAGGAATACAGTTCATGCTGAGACAAAAGATATGGACTATGGAAGGAACCAATACTTTTCCAGACTGGATGGATTAGGAATTATTGTAATAAATATTATTAGAATTATCTATTTATTTATTCATTTATTTGTTACCTGTGCCAGTGGACTCTGGTCCAGATTAAGTTTGCATATTGGTTACAGAGCTTTTCATATGAGAGACCCAGAGTGGATCTGGTCTCCAGATAAACCCACTGACACAGATTTAGGTGATTTTCAGGGGAAAATGATGTCAAGAGTCAGATTTTGAATAGTCAGAATACAATCAGCCTGTCAGTTTGCTTTTAAAAACTCACTTTAAAGCCACTTCAGAATCTTATTTTCTCAAATAGCCACATAATTTCCAAGTTCCCAGCTGTGACTGAGACAGACATTTTCCCACTGGATTACAGCGTGACACGTATGTTATTTGTCTACAGATTTATACAGATGTTTTATTTAAACAGTGATTGCTACAGTAATGTTTCAGTGCAGAGGAAACTGACAACCTGGTAGCTGTCTTACTGTCTGCAGAGTCACAGAGTTAGAACGATATGGCCTTTAGATGTTTTCCTTGCCTAATAATAAATTAATGATTTGATCACTTCCTCTGTTCTTACATTTACTACTGATTGATAATAAAGGTGGTCGTGGGAAGTCCTTTTAACTGGAATTTCAGTGATTGTAAAAATGCAAACTTCTGAAAATAAATGTGCTTTGCTCTGTGCCTTGATATTGACTTTATAGATAAGGGAATGGTTGAGGTGCAGCAGGAGGGGAGGAGTCAGAGAAAACCCAGCAATGAGCAGGTTAGAGTCTTTTTCTCCATTTAAGTTAATCCACTTTATGGAAAAGAAAACCCAGAGTTTCCTTTGTGTGTTAATGAACTCAGAGCTGCTTTCTGAAACAGGGCCTTGTAAAGCTTTATCAATTCATTTTCAGTTAAAGGTTCTCGCGTTACTGTAGCAAGCTTTTGATCATAAAATAAACAAATCAAAACAAAGCAAAACAAATCAAAACAAGAAAGTAGTGCTTAATTTTGAAACTATAAATATATTGCACCTAAATTTTAACTTTATCTCGGCAGTTTACAGTACTCACTCGGACTCAGGCGTTTAGTTAGAGCTCCCTCTAAAAAATAACATTTTCCAATGGAACCTCACTCTACCTACAACTAATCCAAAGTGACTCAAAACAGTAACAAAGTTTGTGTTTCTCTGCTAATTCTCTTTGATTTCCATGCCTCCAAAACCACACACTCTGTCCCTGAAGTTACCAGCACTTACAATCCAGTGAAAAAGTATTTGCCCCCTTCCTGATTTCCTGGTTTTTGCATATTTGTCACACTTAAAATACAAAAAATCATTTTCAAAGGATTTTGAATTTTTCCTTTTATTAAGGGAAAAAGCTAAAAAACATCAGTCAAACATGTGTGATAAGTGGCACTGAGTCTTTCACATCACTGTGGAGGAATTTTGGCCCACTCTTCTTTGAATAATTGTTTTAATTCAGTCATATTAGAGGGTTTTCAAACATGAAGGGCCTGTTTAAAGTCATGCAAAATCATCTCAATTGGATTTACGTCCAACCTTAGACGAGGCCTCTCCAAAACCTTCATTATGTTTTGTTGTTTTAGCCATTCAGTGGTGGATCTGCTGGCATGTTTTGCCCTGCTGCATAATGCGAGAGCACTTGAGCTTCACTGCACGAACTAATGGCCGACATTCTCCCTCCGGATGTTCTGGTAGAGATTTTCACAATTCCCTTCATTACAAGTAAGTTTTCCGGGTCTCAAAAATATTTACTTGAAGGACAGCTTATTGTATGGCCTTTAGGGAATTGGGTCAATTCAGTATTGAAGCATGAGTACACAAAAGAATAAACAATAAGATAAATAAATAAATACATTTCTTTGGTCATCTTATTAATAGTAATGAAAAACAGCTTTAGTATCCCTGTTTAGTCTCCTGAGACCCACGCTCGTGTTTGTGATGCATTTTTAATTTCTCCTAGATATTTGTGATTAGATGGACCTGAAAAAAAGAAAAAAAGATGTCCTCAGATGTGGACACTGGGATCATTTTATAGGATAACACAACATAGTTTAAGGTGCAGCAAAGCCAAAATCTCATGTCCCCATATGTGGACAGAGGGTCTCAGGAGGTTAAATCACTAAAAGATAAACATGATAAAAAATGTTTTCATCCATCCAATCTCTTTCGCTTATCCGGGCCGGGTCGTGGGGGCAGTAGCCTAAGCATAGAAAACCCAGGCTTCCTGCTCCCCAGCCACCTCCACTAGCTAATCCAGGGGGACCCCAAGACGTTCCCAGGTCAGCCGAGAGATATAATCTCTCCAGCATGTCCTGGGTCTACCCCGAGGCCTCCTCCCAGTGGGACATGCCTGGAACACCTCACCCAAGAGTCTCCCAGGAGGCATCCTATTCAGATCCCCGAGCCCCCCTTGACTGGCTCCTTACGATGTGGAGGAGAAGTGGTTCTACTCTGAGCCCTGATCCGTCTGTTGATCTCTTGGTCCCTTCTCCCATCACTCATGACCAAGACCCCAAGATGCGTGAGTTGTGGTTGTACAGGGACTGAATGGCCCGAATAATGGGCCAGACACCCCATACTCCCACAGGATACCCCAAGGGACACGGTCAAATCAGTGACGGATGCTGGTCTTTCAAGGAGGGGAAGCTCAACTTCGGCCTACATCATAAAATGTGTCGGTTTATTTATACGCAAATTCTACCCTCCGTTCCTTTTCAATAAAATGATCTGTGACCCTGTCGTACCAACAAGGCGTCTTTTCCAGGGACTTGACTAGTGTCCTCTCAATGGCCAGCAGAGCTAGGCTGCTTAAACAGCCTTGGCCCACGGTGTTGCGGGTGTAAGACTTGAGCCGCTTTAAACAGGAGAAGCTCCTCTCTACACCTGCAGATGTAGCTCCAATCGTTGCCACTAATGAACAAGACAAAGAAAATGCCGCTAGGAGGATTAGGAAAGCCTCCGGTTTAACGCAGAACAGAATGAAAATTTAAAAAAAAAAATGCTCCCACTGATTACACCAAAAGATTGCTGATTCGCTCATTTCGATGTCTATCAAAAAGTAATTCAGCCTCAGACAGATCATCCAATCATCATGCAGAAGCTGAGCGTCCGGGCTGGCCGAGGCAAGCCCACTGCCCAAAAGACCC